>SJJU01003739.1:0-15278 GCA_012932125.1 Conopomorpha cramerella
GCTCTCTAATTAAAATATTAGTATTTTTAATAAAACAACAATATAATACAAACTTTTATATTTTTAAAAGACCTAAGTGCTTCTCTGTACGAGCAATAAATGAAAATCAGTTAAAAGTGAAGTGTAAAGTGACAAATTTTGAATTTACCGTGGGCACTGGCCGTTATTTTATACAAACAAATTTCTATTGTTCACTGTACTCACCGATCAAACTAAAATGAACTGCAAGGCATGTCACAACACTGTTCTCAACTCTGGTGAGCATATACGCTGCACTAAATGTGGAGGCCACTTTCATATACGGTGCCTAAACATGACCTCTGCGCACTATCACTCCAACAAAGATGCACTTCGCAAATCCTGGCAATGTCCCGACTGTTCAAACGTGAACACTGCACGACGAGTCCCCAGGAATGACGACACTCCTGTCCGTAGACAGCACGAGACACCGCACGCCCTCGACATGTCATGTGATGACGTTCACCAACAACAGTCCCCACTTAATCTACAGGCACTGTTCACAAGGTTTGAATCGTCACTAAACAATAAACTCGATGATGTCACTAAGGATTTTCACAACACCATAGCTGAACTCAAAGCAGAGTTCTCAAAGACCACCGACTTCTTCAGTGTCCAAATCGGTGATCTGGTGCAGTCCCTACATGCCGTGAACGCGAGGATGTCGGCATTGGAGCAGGAGAATGAGCGTCTGAAGCTGGAGGTTGCCAGTGTCACGCGAGTCCAGAAGAACGTCGACGCGGAGGGTCTTCTCGAGGTGATCGACCAGCTGCGTGTGGACCTCAACGACCGGGACCAAGTTTCTCTACTCAATGACGTGGAAGTCACCGGTGTCCCGGAATTCGAGTCGGAGTCGTGTAGCCACATCGCAACCCTCGTCGCAGTGAAGCTGGGCGTTCAGCTCGATCCCCGGGATGTGGTAAGTGCCGCCCGCGCTGGCCCTCGCCGGTCGGTCCCGCTGGTTGGCGAGCCTGCGCCTCGTGCAAGGCCCATCGTGCTGCGGCTGGCGCGACGATCTCTCCGGGACGAGCTGCTGAAGAGTGCCCGCGTCCGCCGAAGTGCCGCTGTGTCCACTGGCGACCTGGGCCTGCCGCCCCATGACGCCCGTCGAGTATACGTCAACGAGAGGTTGACCAAGACGAACAGGAGGCTGTTCGGCATGGCCCGGGAGGCTGGTCGCTTGCACCAGTGGAAATTTATTTGGTCGAAGGAGGGTCGAGTCCACGTCCGGCGGGATGTATCCTCTCCTGTCCACCGCATACGGTCTGAAAAAGACATTGGAAAGGTTTTTGGTTCGATGCCTGTTGGATCATAGAATTAATTTATTGTTTTTATTTAATGTGTACTTTAATTTTAACTTACCTTGTTGCTTTTATTTTCTGTTATTTCTTTGTTGTATTTTTTAATGTGTTATTACTTCTTTTGTTCTTCTGTTGTTACTTGTTTTGTCTTATATTTTATTTACCGTGCTGCTGTGCGAGATCTGTAAGTAAGGTTATAATAGTTAATACTAGGGAACACATCACATATACACTAACATTTTACAAATGCAACTTTTTGTGTTTAGAACTGTATTATTTCCGAGTTTGCTTACTTTTATTGGCACCGGCACTCAACCGAGTACACAGTGTTGTTCTCCATTTGTATGCCATCTATCTGAGGTGCTCGTTTTTCAATAATATTCCGTATTTTCCCAAAAAGCACGTGGTTCAGCCACGTTCGATGCAACGCGAGGTGTCTGCCGCGCGTGGGCTCTCGCCAGGGTATGCGGTGTGGTCAGGCGCCGATGCTCTCGGCCGCGAGAGAGGCGCGGGGTGGGCGGGGGGTCACTATATCGGCACTAATGAGGCAGCGATACACAATAGACGCACTTTAAGTGCATTTTTATTTTGGATTGCGCGATTGAACACATTTCAATTATTTACGTATTCCGATGAATAGTCTGAGCGAAGAAATTGACAACTTCACAGTAAGCCATTCTTTCAAATGTTCTGCAGATGGATGTAAGCAATATGTACCGAAGCACCCTACTTTGAATATTTTTACGCAAAATATTCGATCGATATCCGCAAATTTTAACAACTGCGAAATACTTTTACAGCAACTTGATATGGATCTAGATATTATTGTATTCACAGAGTGCTGGTTATTATGTCATTCGAACTGCAATCTTCCACACATAACTAGTTATTCTCGTTTTAACACTTATAATAACTCGAACCAGAATGATGGGGTAGTAGTATATTTAAAAGATAATCTAGATTTTACGGTGGAAGAACCCAATTTTTTCGGGTCAGCAACAGTGCTTCTCATTAAGATGAAACACACTGCTGTAATATGTATATATAGATCACCCTCCTGCAGCAATATTGACCTCTTTCTGGATGCACTTTGTCAACTTTTGAACGATGTCAAAACTTTTGCTTCTGTTGTCATCACCGGTGACATAAATATTGACATAAAGCCATCCTCGGTTGATCCGCGCCAACAGGATTATTTGAATGCTCTTGCATTTCAAGGCTTTCTCCCTGCTCATACATATCCCACCAGGGAAGAAAACTGCCTAGACCACTTATTTGTTCGCTTAAAAACACCGAGTTATTCATTTGTTATCGAATCCACTGTTACTGATCATTATTCTACCATTATATGTATTTATAAAAAGTTACCTCGGGTTCCTGCCATCACCCAAGTTAGTACCACGGATTATAGATCATTAGATCATACCATGAAACACATTGACCTATCTCCTATCGTAGCCCTATCGGTGACGGAACCTGATCTAGCTGTAGGGAAATTAGTAACGCTTCTTGCAGATAGTATTGATAAACACACCACCAGTAAACTTCTTAGTAGGAGAAAACAAATTTTGAAACCTTGGATCACCCCAGGCCTACTCAGGTGTATACGAAATCGTGACGCACTTCACAAAAAGGCTCAGATGTCACCAAGCGATTCTGTTGCAAAAAATGTGTATATTAGGTATCGCAATTTTTGTAAGAAAATTATTACCAAAGCTAGACGCCATTTCGATGCTGTGGAATTGACTGAGGCAGGTAAAGACCCAAAGTTATTGTGGAAAACGATTAAGCGCATAACGAACACCAGTAAAGCTCAACAGCAGTCTAAAATGTTGCTAACATCTTCGTCAAGTCCAGTTGAATCGTGCAACGCTGTGAACAAGTTTTTTGTAGAAATGGGTAAAAATCTTGGAACGGGATCACAACCCCGCCCACCACGATTCACTAACTCCTTAGGTGGTAACTCCTCCACGGTATCTTCATTTGTCCTTTTACAAGTAGATTCCGATGAAGTGAGTACAGCCATTACCTCCTGTAGAGTATCTGCTGCCACTGGCTGGGATGGTATTTCTACTGCATTCCTAAAAAGGTATTGCAACAATCTGTCGTCCACCCTGTCTATCCTTTTTAATAACTGCCTAGTAAAGGGCATATTCCCTTCCTGCTTTAAAAAGGCTATTATACATCCTGTGTTCAAGGGTGGCGTTGGGAGCAGTGCAAACGATTATAGACCAATCGCAGTTCTGTCATCGCTGTCCAAGATATTTGAAAGGCTTATAAACAACAGACTTATGGACTATTTAGAGAGAAATAACCTGCTTTCAGCAAAACAATTTGGTTTCAGGAGAAATCACTCTACTGACCATGCAGTTCAGAGTCTTGTTAACAATGTTGTTAGTAATCTTGACAGTGGTAAAAGAGTTTTGACGATATATCTAGACCTGGCAAAAGCGTTTGACACTGTTCCGAGCCCCATCCTTTTACAAAAACTACACAGAATAGGTATAAGGGGAATACAACATGACCTCTTTCGGTCGTATCTCTCTAATAGGACTCAGGTGGTGCGTATCCTCAACTACAATAGCAGTGAACTCCCAATCGATTACGGTGTGCCACAAGGAAGCATCCTTGGTCCTTCCTTATTTATAATATTTATAAATGACCTCTGTGATCTCGCTGTTCCAAATGGGAATATTGTCACCTACGCTGACGACACAGCCATTACCTTTAGTGCTTCATCTTGGTCTCAATTGGCTCTGGTATCACAATACGGCTTTAATCTGGTATGCGACTGGCTTAACTTTAATTCCCTTACTCTGAATACTTCAAAAACCAAATATCTCCCCTACTACCTCAACTCCTTCTCAAAACCTCCTTCCATAAATATAAAAGCACACTCTTGCCAGTCTCGCGATCAATGTGCATGTCCCTCTATTGAAGCTACTGAATCAATCAAATATCTCGGTGTTATGCTTAATAGCCATTTAAATTTTAAATCCCATATCGTTAGCCTAACTGGGAGAGTACGAAAGCTAATCTATATTTTTAAAACATTAAGATATGTTGCTAATCCTTCGCTTATCAGATCGGTATATTTAGCTCTGTGCCAATCAATCCTGTCATACTGCATAATATCCTGGGGAGGTGCTGCAAAAACTACGATGAAGCAATTAGAAATCGCCCAGCGTGCAGTACTCAAGATTGCTACCTTCCGTCCCATTCGATTCCCTACAAGCGAGCTATACAGCGAATGTAAGGTACTAAACGTGCGACAAATGTTCATCTTGCAATGCATTTCCACTCAACACCGTCTAACTCCTTACTCTAAGAGCACCAAGAGGCGTAAGGACCGTATTTGTAAGGTACCTAATGTTAACCTTGCATTAGCCAAGCGTTTCATTAATTACCTAGGCCCGGCGTTATATAACAAAATTAATTCCGTGATTAGAGTTCACGAATTATCTAGCAGTGAATGCCGATGCAAAATGCTAACTTTTCTCCTAAGTCTCACATACGACGAAACTGAAAACTTATTATATTCGTGTCAATAAATATTTTACTTTTATTTTTATTTAGAAATGTTTGCTTATTTTATGTGTACACACACGCACTCGCGCACTCACACACACACACACACACACACACACACACACACACACACACACACACACACACACACACACACAAACACGCGCACACCTAATATGTTAACTGTATTTTGAATTGTATACTGGCCTCCTTAACACAGGTTATTATATAACCTAGCTAGGAGTGTCAGGGCTTAATCTTTATTGTTATTTTTCTTTTTGTAATTTTTTATTTTTTATTTTTAAACCTTTGTATTGTGTGTTTTATGATGAATAAATTATTATTATTATGTTTCTTAATTTTTCACTCTTCTTGCAGTGAAGAGGTATTTAAGAACTAACGCGGACGTTTTAGTCAAGCGCTAGTAATTAGGTTTTTCCTTTCTTTTACGTACGATGTCTGTGTATGTATGACTGTGTGTGTGTGGGTGAGTGTGCATTTGCGTGTGTGTGTGTGTGTAAGTGTGTGTGTATGTGTGCGAAAGAGAAGGAGAGAGTGAGAGATTGCGCACATAATGTGTTACTGTCACGAGGATAGTCTTAATTCTGTGATAAGAATTTTCTAACTATACGTGCTGTATTGAGTAAAGCGGCTTTCTGAAGTAGTGTGAAGGTGGAGGGATGAATATCGAGTGCTTCAAGGCTGGTGTGTAAAGTGTTGGGGATGACTCCCGTAGTGGACAATACTATTGGTATAGTCTTGACTGTGGACACTTTCCATTGCGTTTTGATTTCAATGGACAAATCTGTGTATTTTGCTATTTTTTGTGTGTGTGTTGATGAGAGATTGTGCGTGTTTGGTACGGCTATATCAATGAGGTAAACTATTTTCTTTACTTTGTCGTGAAGCGTTATATCTGGCCTGTTAAAGTTTTATCTGTAATTATAGTTCTGTCCCAATATAGTTTGTAGTTGGTAGATTCTAAAATGGTTTCTGGTTTATATTTATAGTATGCTATTTTCTTTGTTATGAGTTGATATTTGTATGCGAGGTTTTGGTGTATTATTGCTGCTACTTGGTCATGTCGATGTTTATAATCGGTTTGTGTAATGGTTTTGCACGCGCCAGTAATATGTTGTATAGTTTCAGAGTTGCTATGGCAATGTCGGCATAAATCTGTAGGCAAATTTTGATTATGGATTATGTACTTTTGGTAGTTTCTAGTGCAGATGACCTGATCCTGGATGGCTATTACAAATGCTTCTGTTTCTGGGAACAACTCACCGCGCTGCAGCCATGCGTTCGACGCTCTCTTGTCGACATGTGGCTGTTGCAGGTCGTGGCGATGCCTCCCGTGAAGCGATTTTTGTTGCCAGGTAGCTATTTTGTATTTGTCATCAGTGACTTTTTCATTTGGTTGCGTGTTCTGTTTATTTAGATTGAGGGGTGTAAGTCGTATATCAGTGTCGGATATTACTTTGTGCAGGGAGGAATTGTGTGCTTTGGAGTGAAAGAAATTTCTGAGTGAAGTGATTAGACTATTGTGTAAGTTAGGGATATCAATGAGTCCTCTTCCTCCCTCATGCCGAGGCAGTGTGAGTCGCTGAGTGCAGGCTTTCGGGTGGTGTTTGCGGTGTCTTGTGAGGGTGGTGTTGATTGTTCTCTGTAGGTTTTTAGATCGGTTTGAGTCCAGTTAATAATGCCAAAGGAATAGGTTAATTTAATTGGGATTGCATACGTATTTATAGCTTTAATTGTGTTTCGGGAATTTAGGTGTGATTTCAAAATTTGGTTTAGTCTGTGCTTGAATTTTTTAGTTAGTTCTGATTTAGTTTTTTTATGGTCTATTAACCTACATTGTTGAAAACCTAGATATTTATACGTGTCAGTACTATCCATTGCTTGTATATCTTCTCCTGTCTCTAATGTATAATTATTATGCTCAATTTGTCCATCACGTACTGATAAAGTTCTGCACTTATCTACACCGAATTGCATATTGATATCAGATGTAAATGTTTCAGTGATATTGGCAAGCTGTTGAAGACCTGTATAATTGTCACTGTATATCTTGATGTCGTCCATGAAAAGCAAATGAGATAGTTGTAAGTGATGTGGATGAGTTTGGATTGAAAGGCCTTGCTGTGCTAGATTGAGATTGTGTGAGAGTGGATTTAAGGACATACAAAACCACAGCGGACTGAGGCCGTCCCCTTGAAAGATTCCTCGTCGGATGTGTATGAATGGTGTAGTGATAGTTGTATGATGGTTTTTTAGTGTGAGGGATGTTTTCCAGTTTTGCATAACAGTTTGTAGGAATGTAAGGATATTTGAGTTAATTTTGTAATGCTTTAGTACATACAACAACCACGAGTGGGGTACAGAGTCATAGGCTTTCCGGTAATCTACATACATAACATACATATTTTTTTTATTTTTGAGAGCTTGCTTAAGGGCGACGGAGTCTATGATTAGTTGCTCCTTGCAGCCTTGACTATTTTTTCGGGCACCCTTTTGTTCTTCAGCTAATAAACTATATTTATCTAAATGATTCGTAATTAATTCAGCAATGCATCCTGTAATTAATTTATATATCGTTTGGAGACATGTTATAGGTCTGTATTTGGCGGGATTTTCAGTGTCTGTAAGGTCTTTGGGTAGCATGTAAGTTACACCTTCCGTTATGTAGGATGGAATAAGGTGTGGTGTTTGAATAAAATCATTAATGTGTTTAAATATAAGGGGGTGTAGGGTGGTGAACTTTTTATACCAATAGTTATGTATGTGGTCTGTGCCCGGTGCTTTCCAATTATGTGTTTTCCTAACAACTGTCACGAATGTTTCTATTGGAATATGTTCAAAAGGCATCTCCTCAACATCTGTCAACCTCTCGCTATCTTTCTTTATCCAATCAGCTTCGCTGTTGAACCTCGCCGAATTTTCCCAAATTCCTGCCCAAAATTGATGTAACTGTTCTTGAGAAGGAGTTCGTGTATTGTCTGTGTGAATCTGTTCTTTATTGCTTAGTGTTCTGTAAAATTGCTTTTCCGCATTTTTAAACTGTATATTTTGCTTTTTCCGTTGTGTGCATGTTTTGTATCTCCTAAGTCGGCTAGTGGTAGCATTTAGTTTTTGTTTCAGAGTATCTATAAAGTGTTGGTCTTCTGTGTTTGGTTCTTCGTGTTGTGTATGTGTACTGTATCTAAGTTTAATATTATGAACAAACATCTCAATTCTTCTATTTCTATTGCCTTGCATGTAGTGAGTTAAGCGTGCTATGTCCCTTCTTAGTGTTTCTATCTTGTGTTCCAATCTTTTTTGCCATGGTGGTGTATGACTTTGGTGTTGTGGGTTGCGGAATTCTGTGCTGAACCTGGTACCATTGCAAGTTGATACTGTGTACGCGGCAGTGTATAATACTGTTTGTGTAGTGCTGTACTCCTGTTCGTCTGAGATGTGGTTTGGTAGTATTTGTTTGTTGACATATTCTACAATAGCAGTTAAGCGTTTTGAGCATTTTTGTTTCGGTATGTAAGGTCTTTGGGTTGGATCGATATTTTTAAATATATTGAGTGATGAAAGAAAGGTATTTGCTGCCAAGTTTTCTGTTTCTGTATCTAAGGTGAGGTTATTATTTACGACTGTTTCTTGTATTTGTACGTTATTACTTGTCAAAACTGTATTTAGGGCGCCTTCTTCTATTTCAATTGTTTCTCTATCTCTACTATTCCTAATAAAATCATGTTCTACTGGTGTACTCGGTCTGTCACGTTGCATTTCGTTTTCGGCTTCTTGTTCTAATTCTTGTATTCTTTCGTCTGTTAAATACTTATTATGTACAATTGCTCTCCGTTGGTCTGCTACTCTCTGTTCCGTTACGTGTGAAAGTGTTGGAAATTTGTTAATAAATGCTGTGTGTAATTGTTGTCTGTATGCTGTTCTGTTTGTGTCTGAATGTGTGACTTTGTAATACATTTTAATAATGGCTTCATTTATTTGTTTAGACCATCGCATTCGTCCGGGTTGCGTAGTTGATGAGTTAACAGGTGTTAAGTGTTGGTGCATGTTCCTGCTCGGATCTTGTATTTCTTTCTCTACATCTAACTTAATTTGTTCCTTAACGTTTTCTGATAGCAGCCCTCTAACTATTGCCCTTCTCTGGTCGCCTATTCTTTGACGTGAGACGTTCATATGTGGATAGCGTTCAATAAATAGTGAGTGTAGTTTTGGTAAGTATCCTGTTGTAATTTGTTCTAAATTAGTTTCTATGAGATATGCACGCCAGATGAACCGATTCATTTCTTCTGTCCACTTTTTCCGCGTGCGTGTAGATACAGTGGATGCAGGGATATCGGCTGTAGCCTCCTGCACAACATCTGTATCCAGGCTTATAGTTGATGGAGATGAAATTGGTGAGGTGTGTCTCGAGAAACTGTGCCGTGACTCGGTTTCGTACGAGAACAGACTTCTGGATGAGGATGGGGATGATTGTTGATTGTCGGCTGTAGCATGATTTTCAGCGAAGGCCCGCCTGTTCAACTCTTCACTGCCGATGGTCCGCATGCTGTGGCATCCAGCATCGGCTCCAGATGCGCCCCGGCGTCCCCCGGGAAGCGACCCTAAACGTTTTCCTTTGCTTCTCGTCTCCATTGTCCTGAAATACCCTTGCCTTGTTGGCCGTGTATGTTTTGATTGTACACGTGTCCGCCCCCCACGTGAGTACAGATGTTCGACTCGGACGTAAGGTTGGAATTTGGGGGGCTTATTATTATTATTATATTTTTCCCTCTTTAGAGATTCACGGTTTTAAGCCGGATGCTTTTTTTATTGACGGGCCTCTGTCCAAGCCAATAAAAAATATATATTTATACTTATACATTTACTTATATATTTATTTATATGCATCTAACTGGGTAATGATTGATTGGTGATAGACATTTGATTGTGTGATGACTGAGTGTATGTGTGAAGGTCCTGGTTGCTCTGAAAGAATTTTCGTACAATTCTGCAAGTGTTAAGAATGGCTGCTTTCTGGATGGTGACGTACGTGTTGGATGGAAGCCCCAAAATGTTGAGTGCTTGATGCATTTGTTTGGGGATGACACCAGTGGAAGAAATAACTATAGGGACTATTGTTACTTGATTTAGATGCCACATTCGAGTGATTTCTATTTTAAGGTCCACGTATTTCGAAATTTTATCTGATATTGTAGTCTGCAAGTTATGTGTATTCGGGACAGCAATGTCAATAAGGTAGGCTGTCTTTCTTACCTTGTCGACAAGTGTAATATCAGGCCGGTTGTGGTGAATAGTTTTATCGGTGATAATGGCTCGGTCAAAGTAGAGTCTCGTATCTTCAGTATCTATTACAGTTTTTGGTTGATATTTATAATATGGGGCAAACGGGTCTGTAGTGAGTTTATGTTTATGTACAAGCTTTTGGTGGATTATGTTGGCAATCTGGTCATGCCTATGTTTATAGTCTGTATTGGATAAGGCTTTACATGCACTCGTGATGTGTTGTATAGTTTCAGATGCACTATTACACCTTCGACACAAATCATCTCTCATATTTGGCAACTTCATAATGTACTTTTGATAATTCCGAGTTTCGATAACTTGGTCCTGGATGGCCAACATAAACCCCTCGGTTTCCGGGAACAGAGCACCGTGTCTGAGCCACGCGTTCGACGCAACCATGTCGACGTTAATTTGGCACAGATCTTGCCGATGTCTTCCGTGAAGGGATTTTTGTGACCATACTTCTATTTTCTGGGATTTGTCTGTTATATTTACCTCTATGTTTCTATCTGCAAGTTTGAGTGGAGTTAAGCGTGTATCATTCTGGGTTATTGCTTGATGTAAGTCGGATGTTTTTGCTTTTTCGTAAAAATATGATCTGAGTTTGATTATTTGCGAGTTGTGGAGATTAATAATGTCTATAAGACCCCGCCCTCCTTCTGCTCGAGGAAGCGTCTGTCTTTGGAAACAGGCTCGGGGATGGTGTTTTCTATGTTTTGTCATGGATGTATTGATTAGACGTTGAAGTGATAATAGTTCTGATTTTGACCAGCTAATGATTCCAAAGCTATATGTTAATATTGGAATGGCATAAGTATTAATAGCTATTGTAATATTACGAGAGTTTAGTTCGGATTTGAGGATGCCTGTTATTCTTTTCTTGAATTCTTTGGTTAAGTTAGATTTTACTTCTTTCTGAAGTATTCCCTTTGATTGGTTATAACCTAAATATTTATAGCAGTCATCTTCGCTTAGTGCTTCAACATTCAGTCCTGATGCTAGAGTGTAACTGTGTTTATAGTGTTTGCCGGATTTGATCGCATTTATTTTACATTTATCGATACCAAACTCCATGCCTATGTCGTTAGAAAATGTTTCCGTATGCGCAGTTAGGAAATCCAACTCTTTTTCTGTCCTAGCGTAGAGCTTGATATCGTCCATGTATAATAAATGGTTGAGGTAGTATACGTTGTGTGCGTGTGTTCCTGTGGGATATGTAATAGCTAAGCCTATTTTTGTGGATTGAAGAGAATTGGAGAGGGGGTTCAATGCTAAGCAGAACCACAATGGACTAAGTGCATCTCCTTGGAAAATGCCACGTAAAATTTTGATTGAATCTGTTACTGTGGTGTTTACCTGTAAGTGGGTTATCCAGAATTTCATGGTGTGTTTTAAGAAAGATATGATGGACTTATTTATTTTGTATATGTCCAAAACTTGCACTAGCCAAGAATGAGGTACGGAATCATATGCTTTCTTATAGTCGATATAAATTGTAAATAAATCAGATTTAGATTTGATTGATTGTTGAGTAACTACTGAGTCTATAACTAATTGTTCCTTACATCCCCTACTATGTTTCCGGCAGCCTTTCTGTTGTTCGGTGAGGATTTTATTTCTTTCAAGATGAGTGTACATAGTTTGTGTAATGCATGATGAAATAACTTTATAATATGTTTGAAGGCATGTAATCGGTCTATACTTAGCTGGGTTCTGAAGGTCGTCTTTATCTTTTGGTAACATATATGTGGTGCCTACAGTAAGGTAATCCGGCATGATTTCAGGATGCTGGATGAACTCATTGAGAAAGTTATGTAAGAAGGGATGTAAGTAAGTTAATTTCTTCAGCCAATAGTTATGTATTTTGTCGGACCCAGGCGCTTTCCAATTGTGAAGTTTTTCCACAACCCCGAGAAATGTGTCAAACGAAACCTGATTAAATTCCATGGGATGTATCATAGAGTTGTATTTTATCTCAGATTCAATCCACTTTGCTTGGGAGTTGTGTTCTTTTGGTTGTTCCCATATGTTTGCCCAAAACTGTTGTAATGTCTCTGCTGAAATGGGATTATTTTCTGCGAAGTTGTATTTTGTACTGTGTGTCCTAAGATCTCGGTAGAACTGCTTTTCGTTAGATTTAAATTGTTTGTTTTGCGTTTTTCTATTTGTACATGAATTGTAGCGTTTAAGTCGGGTTGCTGCTGCTGATAGTTTTTGTTTCAGAGTATCAAGAAAATGGTCTAACTCAGTGTTTTGTGTCTCATATGTCGAGTGCTGTCTGTATTGTTTTGTTACTTCACTTAAAGTTTGTACTATTTTATTTGTTCTATTGCCTTGTTTGTATAGAGTTAAATGAGCAATCTTTGCACGTAATTTTATTATTTTGTTTTGTAAACGGAATTGCCATTTGGGTTGGAATAATTTCTTTGGATTGCAAACTAATTCTGTAGGTGGAATAGTTAACTTGCTTCCATTTAACTTGGTGGCTGTCCATGCTGCGCAGTAAATGAGCGTTTGCAGTGTAGTAAAATTAGTTTTTTGATTCGCTGTTTCAGGAAGTGTAACATTGTTTAAATAATTGACTATAATTGCTAGGGATTTACTTGATCGTTGTTTTGGTAAATAGGGTCTTTGTGTTGGTTCTGTTGTACTGAAGTACTCCAGAGCCATCATGAATGTAGAATCTATCTCTTCATTTCTAACTGCAGTTTCTATAGGGTCGGTAATGTCTGTCTGTCTATTATGAACTAGGTTAATATTTGTTGGTGGTATAAAATGTTGATCATCATTGGCATCTTGGACAGCGTCTAACATTACCTGATTTTCTTTAGCGATATTGAGTTGTTTAGCAATTTCTTGTCTAATTTGTTCTAATCTGTCCTGTTTTATGTATTGGTTACATACTATTGCTCTTCTTTGGTCTGCTATACGTTGTTCTGACAAACATGAGAGATTGGGATATTTTTCTAAGAACTTTTCGTGGAGGCGTTTTCTAAATGCAGTTTTATTGTTTTCTAATTCAGTAACTTCAAAATAAATTTTCATAATATTTTCATTCATTTCGTCGTTCCATTTCATTCTTGATCTTTCACTATTTTTTAATTGTGATTCTGTAGAAGTGTCCAATAAAAGGCTATCTGTCTGTAGTAAAAGCTGAACTTCTTTTGTAATAGAATCAATTGTGTTTTTATTCAGTAATTGGTTTTTCACTATTGCTCTTCTTTGACCACCTAGGCGTTGTTTTGGTATATCTTGATTTGGAAATCGTTGATGATATTGGTAATGTAATGAATCTAGATAGTTTTTTGTAGCTGTTTCCGATTTAGTTATAATCAAATAGGTGCGCAATATGAACTTATTCTCTTCGTCACTCCATTTTTTGCGCGAACGTGTAGCATCTAAAGCGGGTGCAATTTCTTCAGCCGCAGCTGTTTGCACAACATCTTTAGATGAACGAGGTATGTGGGAAGAAGTAGATGATGGTGATGGTGGCGATGAGAAACTATGAGGTGAAGACGGCGGTGATGCGAACAATGATGATAAGGGTGAGTGATATTGGGGAGATGAAATTTCAGCTGTAGCTTTAGATTCAGCGACGGCCCGCTTGTTCAGCTCGTCGCTGCCGATGGTTCGCATGCTGTAGCACCCAGCATCGGCTCCAGATGCGCCCTGGCGATCCCCAGGAAGCGGCCCTAAACGTATTTTCTTCTTGCTTCTTGTCTCCATCTTCCTAGTTTACCTTTACCTTGTTAGCCGGGTATGTTTATACCCGTTGCCCGCCCCCCACGTGAGCATAGATGATAAGCTCGGACGTAAGGTAGGATTTTGGGGGGCTTATTATATTTTACATTAAGCCACGCGCCAGTAGTGCCTTGTTCTCACTGTTATCACACATCTTGACCACTGGCTGACAGTCACATACAGTCTGTCAAGAGCCCTGCTCTACCACTCTAAGGTATGTCATTAGACATGAATTCATTGTCACTTGTCACAATATAAACAAATCTAGCTTTTTTTATTTCTTAATTCATGTGGACTCATTTGTCATTAGTCAAGTATTAACTCTTCATGTTGGTGTCATTGTCACAGTCTATAGACAAAATTGTCAAAGTCGTGTCAAAGTCTCATTAAAACGTGAGGTTGGACTATCACATTTCAATGCTGCGTGGAACATTAAACGGGAATAACAAATTGATTAAATATGAGTCCTCTCTTTTACTTATAACTCTCACTACATTATTTTTCATCACCAACACATTATTAAACTAATTCCACCACATTGCGTCTGTGGTCCAGTTGGTCGGATACTTGACTTGTAACCAGGAGGTCGCGGGTTCGAGTCCAGCTACTAGACGTGTACCAAAGGGACTCTTTTTCAGAGCCTATGTACGCAACGCAACGCTCGTACGATGAAGGACAACATCGTGATGAAACCCGCACACCACAAGGTGTATGAACCCTATAACGGCGATGTGCTCATCCCCTGTCACGTTGGGTTAAATGCGCTTGGTGAACCGTCGGAATTTGCTTTAGCAAGTGCCTCTGCCTACCCCGCTTTGGGATTAAAAGGCGTGAAGTGTATGTTTATGACCACCACATTAACGCAATAACATGCGTTATGGATAACATTAACACGCGTTTTGGGTTAACTCACAGAGAGCGCTGCTGCCCGTCCTCTGGAGAGTTCCCACGGTCGCCTCGCACAGACCTCCACGGGAAAAGTTGGGCTTGGGGTGGTGACATAAGTATTCTATTCGCTTCGGCTAAATTATTTATTTATGGTGTAATGGTTTGGTTGAATAGAGGTCGCCTCAGATGGACATACATCGACCGGGCCCCTCTCCATTAATCCTTAAGCCTTTAACACGCAGTAGGTTGGTTTCAATTTTATTGATTTTAGACCCTATTTCAACGCACTAAGGTTCAAGATTAAGTGAGATCTGTATTCCCTCTGCTAAAGGGTCAATGTAATAAACTCCCTTTAATATACTCTGTAAACCTCGGAAGTCACTTTTAAATCTAATTACAAATTATTATTATTTAAGAGCGTCTGTGGTCCATTTGGTCGGATACTTGACTTGTAACCGGGAGGTCCCGGGTTCGAGTCCGGCTACTGGACGTGAACCAATG
>SJJU01003742.1:0-10871 GCA_012932125.1 Conopomorpha cramerella
GTCACCACCACAGCCCACATTTTCTCGTCATGGGGGTCGTAAGAGGCGACCGAGGGAACCCTCAAGGACGGGCAGCAGCGCTCTCTGTGAGTTATATCACAACACCACTGCGATCGTCAATTATTATTGGCATTTCCCCACAAATTATAATTGGAGGAGGTCTTCGTCAGCAGTGAATCATGAGGCTGATGGTGTGACATAACAGCCAATTACATCGCTTATTTATATCATATCGTATCTTTCTTGACCCGCGTACTAGGCCTGCTGTATTGGATGACTATTGTCACGGCATTATGTTACTCTCATAAATTAGTGTGATAATAAGACACATCTCTTTTCGTTTTGTACGCGCCCTAACCTTATTTGACACTTACCATCCGTTGACAGTTTAACTGGCGGACTGGGAAAGTCTAGAGCAACGCAAGAGTAGTCAGCTTGAATGTCGGCTTGCGTCAAATCAGCACCAAACAGTATACCGCCGGCACCCGACACCCATTTGAGATCTGTGGACAATCAATTAGTATTACTTTGCTACATTAATAATACCTTATTAGTTATTGTGCCTTGCGTGAAATATTGAGGATAGCTAACACGAAAGAATTGTGATCTTAATAATACATCTCGAACATCAAAAGGAAAAAATGGCCATTTCGTTTTTTCACCAAGTCAATTCTTGTAACAAATGGTATTTTTATTGCAGATATAAATATCGATTCAAATGAATTGTGGCGGAGTTCACTGACCTGACTGTTTAAATTGAATGTTTAAATTACTTATTTCATTTTGATACGGAAATATCAAACAAAATATTGTAAACTAAATGAATTCAAAACATTTTCAACATCTAGTCGAACACGAGTAATGTCAGTTCGCTTCCTGGAAAAACCTAACAATCGTTAAATTTCCTTGAATTCTCAACTTCGTACGTTATGTAATTAAAATGAAACAAATATTATGTTTGTAATTTGCGACTCATATAGCTACAGAATCTGCCATTAACGGAACAGAACGAAATAATAGTAGGTACCTTAGTACTATCCTACAAAACATAACTCTAACGTCAAGTTTCTGGTACGCTCACAATAATAGACTTAATTTGGCTTAATTTAAAACTATCGTTTTTTCTTTCTTAGAAAAGTGAAAGCTATAGATTTAAGTGACCCCTAATGTGCCTTTCGGAAGTTTATCAGGAGACACGATACACTGACCTGCGCTCATGTGTGCAGATCGTAGTGGCAGGCCGTCCTGCAGCCAAGTGACGGGCGCGCCCGCCAGCTGGACCGACAGCTCGCACCGGAGCACCACGGAGCCACCCACCTTGGCTGGTGACAGCTGCTTCACGCTGTGCGTCAATGCTGCGTCTTCCACTAGCGGAATTTATGTAACACTTGTTAAAATATCTATAAGACATTTTTAAGAACTTGCCAATATTTTGTGTTAACTTTAGTGAAATGTGTTTATGTTTACTTTCTTGGGAATATACAGGGTGGCGCATTCAAATCCGTCCGTATGGGAAAGTCTGAAACTATAACACATAGGACGATTTGTTCTTAGGAATCATGAACTGCATTCATACATTTAAAAAATAACCTGTACTCAGCACGGGAATCGAACCCGGTTGTTTGAGAGAAAAAAAAACTGACACAATTTCTATTTAAAGATCGATTCCATAGGTCATAAGCAGTAAATGTTTCTATGAAACATAATCTCTAAAACTAATACAATGCATTGTTTTCACATACTTTCATTTATTTTAGTAGGTGTTGGAAGTGGCCACTGTTTTTTAAAACAATATTAGAACTTCCTTTTTTTAATGAAAGTATGCAGTTTTTCTTGTTATTAAAATGGATGACATGGTTCCTAAGAACATAACTTCTTATGTGGTATAGTTTCATACTTTCAAATACTGACCGATGTGAATGAGCCCTTTTTATAAGTATATACACGATTTCGCTAATTCTTCCTTTGTTGTTCTTATTAACGACATCAGAAGGTTCTTATGAAAGAAAAAAAATAATATCCACTGCTGGGCACAGGCCACCCTAGATGTTCATATTAAAAGTTAAGACAAGGCAACGTCTGTCGAGTCCGCTAGTATGCCAATAACAGTATAACAACATAAAGATATAATCAAAACGAAAACCTACGTCGACCTTATTATTTTTCAATTAAAGTAATAATAAACAGTTGATGAGCTGTTCAAGGGAATTGTAACATCAAAGTGCGAAGCAGACTCTTTGAAACTCATTTGAATAAGAAAGTCTGGCCGCGCCTCATCCTACCTCCTTTTGTTGGCTTTCAATTGTTTTCGCTGCGTACAGCCAGCGGCCTGTTGTGGAATGTAAAAAAATGGGGGAGTGGAACAAAATAGAAAGGCACCTATTTTTTTTCTTTGGCGTTTATTTCTGATTTCCAATGGATAATCAAAGACGTTACAATAACAAATTAAACTGGTGGGCGATGTTTAATAGGAAAGCAGGAGAAGGCAATTTACCTTCTGATATTGCAGGCTATATATTGAATATAATAAGCAATAAAGTAGCCAATTACAAGCTTTGTAGGATACTAAACTCATTAAAAACGGGATCACACGTGATCTATATTATACTAGTGGACTCGACAGACGTTGTCTTGTCTTAACTATTAATATGAATATAAAAAAGAGGTTATACCTCCAGGGTGGCCTGTGTGGATGTCATTTTTTTTCTTTCATAAGAACCTTCTGCTGTCATTATAAGCACAAAAAAGGAAGAATTAGCGAAATCGGTCCACCCCGTTCCGGAGTTATAATATTACAACGAAAAGTGGCATTGATTTTTATGTATATAGTTATATAAATATGAAATTTTACTCGAACAAATATGTCAACTGAAGTAACATTTTTTGTTCTGCTCTAATCGTGCACGTGCAAAAGAGACAAAACTGCCTGATGAGAAGCAGAGCTGTGGTCGTATGTGGTGGTAGTTAATTTCGTAGTATCATTCTTATTTATCCGTGACTAGAGTTCTGTTTATTGTTTAAGAATGTGGGACTAGCTCATTATTATTTATAATGTCTATAAAATAAAAAAGTAAATCATGAGATTGAAACTTTAATATTAATCATAGACTAAAAATTGGCTCGGTAAAATTGGAAAAAATATGACGATAAACATTTATACATAAAAATAAATATGTTCATAGTATTTAAACTCTACAAGCAAAGGAAGTGAACTTAAATAAACGGAATCTGGTTTACAACAAAAATATTAATAAAAACAATACATTTGACCAAAAATACATACAAGTTGTTTACAATTGCAATAGTCACTATGAAATAGTTTTATTATTGTTAGAATGTTCTTGACTAGGTAAAATAAAATCCAGTACTTCCCCCTGAACCAACTCCATGGCACAACTCGTTTTTTTACAAAAAACAACAACAACAAATTTCTTGTAAAACTGACTTACTAGGTTTCGATTTTAACAAGCCGATCTAGCTTAATATACATAATATAACAAATTAAGATGTTCTAACCTAACCCACTTTTATGAATGGAAAATATAATTAGCATTAACCTATGTTATTGCTTATTATATATGCTAGTTGTGCCATCGAGTAATGCCATAGGGAACTTGCTAAAAAATTAATATAGAGGCTATGGTAAGGAGAGCCGGCACTGATAGCTATCATTATCAAGGAAGTGATGCGAATAATTTAAAGAATCGGAAGTATTATGATTATTATGTATACCTCATGATTACTATATAAAAGTATATACTTTAATCTACATTTGAAAAGTATTACTTACAAGCAGCACCGCGGTCTCTCTATAAAACTATTTGCCTATTTTACTATGACAACAATAGTATTTTTATGATTTTAAATTTTACGGTGGTATAACGTTTTCTTTGCCGACCGTACCAATAGCTATACCCATATACGCGATTAGTTACCTAAATACACCTACCTACTTCCAAGAGCGAAAAGTTCTTGAAACACCCGAACATTCTACTTTGAAGTTAAAACTCGTTCTAATAAACTCTCTAGACCGCAACTCTCGAAACTCCATATTTTCCATCAGATTCTTCACAAAGGAAAAGTTACCTCGGTCGAAAACTCGATGTAAATGTCATTTGATCCCTTAATTAAAAGTTCCCCGTTGAAAAAAAAATGCCAAAGTTACACTTACCGCCTTCTCGGAGTAACGTTTTTTTTGTTTTATTTTTTAAAATTTCCGTTACAAAGTTAATTGGCCCTAGTCCGATGTTGTTTACGTTCTGTTGGTTTGGTTTTAACAGTTGAAAGGTTGCACTGCCTCGACGTTTGTTTATTCCGTATAAGAGAAGTTCAGGCTACTGTTGCGTACCGTTTCTTGGTTTATACAGGGTGACATGGGTATGAGTGACTATATCGACAGGAAATATCATATCCATAGATCATTTCCAGTCGATATTTATATTAGAATTGTCGGTTTAAAGTTTTTAACGGTTAACTTTTAGACGTTTTCCAGGTCCACGATTTAGATTTTTTTTTCATTTTTATGTTCAACTATTGCACAACTATTTCCTATTTGATAGTTTGTTTATCAACATTTTTGAATATTTACTAGGCTTTTAAAATTCCCGTTTTAATAAAGCTTTGCTGCATAAAAAAAGAACTGTACCAAAAAGCCAAATATTTATTTAGATAGGATTTGTAGCTAGTAAAATATTCGAAGTGACTTGAGGTATTTAAGATAATATCATGAAAAGGGACTCTCTAATCGTAATAATAAACTGGAATCGACCGAAACTATCAGCCATACATTTCCAGATCACTCTGTATAGTGACGTTGCTTCGCGCCTTATTGCCCGCTGAACTCGCGCGAGTGTTGTTTACAGTTCCCGTCCAGAGTTATGGCATCTCAAGCTTCAAAACACGACTGTATTTAATTGTCCAGTTATTATTTTGTTACAATTCCACCGTTACGCGGAAACTGGGACGCGCATTTGAGTTTTTTCTCTAAATAAATAACGGGCTTTCTGTTTGTTCAACGAAACTACGCCAGAGTAAATTTTGTTTGTGAACAGGGTTCGGGGTGTGCAGTCAAATGTACAGGACGTATACAAGTAAAAAAGGTGTGTTGTGTTAGAGTTGCTGAATAGAGTTTCTTCACCGTAACGTGATTAAGCCTTGGCCAAACTAGCGCGTTCAGCTCGCTTGTAGCACCCTAACGTGATATGACTGCGATCTGATCACTCAACCGCCGCGATGTCTACACGTCGCTAGAATTTCCTACCCAATAAGTAATCACCACTGAGCTAAACGCGTTATTTTGGACTAGGCGTTACAATATTTTTTGTTCATGATAACCAAGTCAACAAAGCATAGGGTTTCTATAACACACGTTTTTACCTGGCTTAGTTAGATATCAGGGAATGAACCGAAACTGTACATTACAACTGTATGTGAAATTACTGTAACTTTTCCTTTTTTTATTATTTTAGAAATGCCTACTTACTTCACCACAAAAGTATTGCGTAAATTCTTCAGGCACGTTAGGTATTCTTAGACCACAAGTTACTTGTATACCTATAAATAATACGAACGAAAAGTTAAAACTAACCCTGATTAGTACTTATTATGCCACACTGATTTTATGTCGCTTAGAGGTATTATTTTAAACTAGTTATGTGTACTCAGGCGGGGCCGGAAAAACACTGTGTTGGTCGCGTGTAGCACTGCAGGGCGTAACGGTAATTTGGGCATAAAAATAACCAGGTTGTCCAAAAACAAAAAGGAGTTTTCTTTAAAAAAAAATCAACAAAAGAGCGAGTTCGAAGACGAACAATCATAGAATAAAGTAGTTGCATCTCTTTCATGTTCAACTTCTTCATCTTTGACAGATTGATTTTTTTTGAAAACTCCTTATTGAGATCGGACCTGGTTATTTTATGCCAAACTTGCCGATACGTCCTGCGGTGCTACTCGCGCGAAACATATCTATAAAAGTACAAGAGTAAGTAGCTAGGTATCTGTGAATATGCTTAGCAGTTCTGGACATAATACTGAGGCTAGGGCCTAAGGTTTGAGGCTTGTCGTAAGGGGCGACTGAAAAGGAAAATTGTGCTCTCATAATAAGGCTCCCGAATGGTGACAGCGGTATGCACCGCATTTACTGTGATACTAAACTGGCGTCGCTCGCCGTCCATACTGGAGATGGTCCGCGAGGGATTTTAGTGTATCTATGAATGACTGACCTGGCTGCAACAGCACTGGGCGGGAAAGTACAACGCCCGCCTTGTTGGAGGCCCGGCACCGCAGTACGGAGCCGCCCGTGTCCAGCATGGAGCGACGCGCGCCCAGCACCAGCCGGCCGTCGGGCAGGACGTGCCTGGTAGAGAGAAAGATATTACATACATAATCCTTGTGGGGGTAGAAGCTTTGAAGATTGAGTCATCACTAGATAGATAGTCTTCTTATTGAATAGTTATAATTTATAATATGTTTATGTTTTTTTTTAACAATACACACATTGCTTTCATCCCATGTTAAGTAGTGTTATGTCCACTTGTGTTATGGAAATCAGACTACGAGATATATTTACTTATATATATATTTTCATTTAAATAAATATATACATATATAAATAAAACACCCAGACACATCCAACAAGTGCTTAAAAGCTCATCACCTAAGCACCTGTCAGGGGTGGGAATCGAACCCACGACCCTACGGAGCAGAGGCAGACATGCTGACCACTACACCAACGGGCCCGTCCGTGAAAATGCATTATAGGCTCTTTTCTTATTATGTGTTTTTTTAAGTGTATAATAATACTCTTAATTTTCCTTATAATAAATAAATAAATAAATTTAAAAAAATACCATTTCAAAACATAACATTTAAGATACTTTGCGTGCCAGATAATGATGATGTGTCGAAAACGATATACATAAAATAATGAATTGCTATTCGCTTTCGCTAAAACTCGAGACCTGTTTGTATTACTTGTGGAAGTTCGGAGATCTCTCGGAGGTCTCATCTGCTTTCGTTCTATACATGGGGTACAAAAACGACATCGTACGTCAAAAGAAAAGTTTGCCGAGACAGCTAATATCGGACAACGAATAAAAAGCTTCACGCATTTCAATCCCCAAAAAGAGGTAGGTAGAAGCACAAGCTAAGCCCATGGTTGACCAAGCGTGAGCCATTTACTTGAACTTTTAAATTAATAAATTGATCGATAACTGAATCAAATAAACACTGATCAATGTTTTAAATTAAAGCATTTAGTGTTCAGTTTGGAATGGTCTTGAGGCAGGGTCCCTGACCATAAAGCTGGTCCTCTTAGGGAGTCCAATTTATACTTTTTCTGAATCTAGTTACAAGTATCAAAAAGATACAAACTTCAAGCATTATATTAACTTATCTTTCAGAATAAGACACTTTCTGAAACTCCTTTAAAGAATTATAGATCTCTACTCAAGTATCGTGTTATCCCGCTCTAATCGTCAATGTGTAACAGAGACAAACTATCCTCAGCGTCCCTTGAGTACTGATTTGTGTCTCAGAATACAGGCCTTAGCTTTAGATCTAAATATTCTACTATTATCAGTAAATACAAATACAACATAATATCATGTCGTATTCTACGTAATTTATCGGAGTAAACATTCTTAACCCTAGAGTAGTCGCGCTATGAGCATTTTGCCGCCCGCGCCATAAAACATTGATTATCTCTTGTCCAATAATCGTCACAATATCGTGTAACTCAGTAGCTGCCCCCTCACCTTTCCCGCACCTGTGACCTAACTGAGTAGATGGTCACTACACGGACAACTGCAGGAGTGGCAGGTTGTTGCGCAGGAGTCGTGCGAGGCGGCAAATTGCTAACCGCGCGACCACTAACGTGAGTATATTTATTTTTTTACCGCAAATCTGTTTTGTCTGTGTTTATGTTTCTACAAAATTTATTTCAATTAAAATTGTGTACCTACAACATTATTTAACTACTTCTCAGTGAAATAGTAATAATATTGTTGTTTTTGGACCGTAATATCTCTAATAAGTGAGTACTTGTGTTTTTATTTGATAACTGTATATCGAATAGACGACTATTGTTTTTTAGGTAGGTATAGGTAGGTATCTATACCTACCTAAGGTATAGGTAGGTACCTATACTAAGGTATAGGTAGGTATAGGTACCTGCAGGTGCATAATTTCTTTAGGTAGATGGTATTATTATCTACCTGCCCCCCTGGGAAACCGTCGTAATATATTTGTATTTCCTATTATAAATATAACATTTTTGGTTTATTTTTTCAGGTGGATAGAGGTACTCATCAAAATGAATAGACAAGATGCTCAAATATGTTCATGGTTGGAGGAATCTGTAAAATAAATATTTCCGGTATAAATAGTCAGATAATATATAAAGCTAATACAGGCGACCTTCAACTGCGTAGATTTTACTTGAAACAGATAGCTATTGAACTTACCAAACCACACATGATCAAAAGATCGGCAATAGTATCATTGCGAAGGCCAATAGATACTCAAACCCACCAGATAATCAAATCACACCCGTGAAAAGAGAAGAAATATGTTCTGAATGTCCGTCGAAAAAAAATAGAAGGACTAAAAAAGGGTGTTGCGTTTGCGCAAAGTTACTGTGCAACGAGCATTGTATTTACTTATGCAAAAGTTGTTTTGATGAGGCATACGATGGAGATGATGAAAACAATTTTTTTGTTGTAATTGTTGTGTTTTTATATATTTTTTAAAGAATTCTAAAAGAAGTTCATAATTTTTTTAAGTTTGCTCCCAGGGGTTGTGATTTATGTTTTTTTTTAGACTGAGTAGGATACATAAATAAATATAAGTGATTCGTTGGATTCCTTGTGTTTTATTCTAACTATCTTAAAATTAAAATTAAAAAATTTAGTCATTTTCAGTATTTATTATTAAATGTTGTTAGGGCGGCAAAATGCTCATCACGCGACTACTCACGTACTATGTAAGGGCGCGACTACAGTAGGGTTAAGAAAAACATAACACTCACTGCTGAACATAGGCCTCCTTGGATGTTATGTGCATTTGATATTAATATTAATAGTTAAGACATGACATCATGTATCGGGTCCACTAGTCTAATATAAATTTAATAATAAACCGCTAGTTAATTTAATCCCTTAGTCACACGAATCTATATTACATAAAATTTCTTTCTATTCATAGATAAACTTGACGAAGATATACAAATATAACTCTTCGGTTTATAATCTCAGAGTACATTATCGGTTGTAGGCGGTTTATAAACTTTCCTAGTACAATATAGGTATTATTTATTGTTGTACTTACTCATCACACTCTCCGAGGTGTAACATAATGGAAGGAGCTCCATCTTGTTTCGAGATCGATAAGGAGCGATGATGTGGTAAAAAAAGAGTAAACTTTTCTGGTCGTGGTACAATTTATAAAATTGAGCGTGTATTAAATATAGGAAATACTTGGATTTATAAAGTCAGAATTCGTTACAGGAAATGTGAAGCAAGGGAAACAGCCATAACATATTTTTGGCAAAATTATTTGATAATAGATGAACTCACAACCTGTCAAGATAGATTAAATACGCTTCGCGAACCGTGGGCATTTGCTTAGCAACTGCCTCTACCTACCCCGCTTTGCGTTTTTAATTTTATTTTATTTGATAATAACTTTAGGAATTAATTAACCATTTATCAGACGAGGTTAGGTATTTTTCTAATGGATTTTGACTTTTGTTATTCTAATTAACTCCCTCACATAAACCCCGGTGATATTTATCATCAAATCGAGCTTTTAAGTACAATGTGAAATTATTGTTTAATGTTTAAATAGTGTATGTATGGGTCCTGTTATAGTGTTTCATACCTTGTGATTATTCTCTGATAACTTCTCTAAAATCTTTAGATAATTCCAATGAAGACATTCAATAAGGTTCAAAGTATGTGTTGATTAAGTGGGAATATACTAGCCTTTGTTTGATTAAGGGATAATGAATAACGTAATTTTAATGCTAGTAATCAAACATTGTATCAATACTGTTTCCCTTACCCCATCCTTGCCTTGCTCATTGGTACTCCTTCCTCCACCTGATCTTAGGTACACCTAGAGAACATTTTGTACTTGAAAAATTGTTTCGAATATTGACTGTATTTTCTTTTTATTAGCGTTTATTGGAATACAACCGATTAAAACTTCTAGTATACGTATATATACGCTAATGTAAAAATATACAACACAAGTACTTAAGTTTGAATCCCTTACATACTCACTGAGAATTAATATAAAAAAAAACAAATACACTCTTCATAAAAATAAAATTTACTCATATTGAATTACCACCAAAAATTTGGTGTTAGACTTCGCTTTTTTTCAGGATCCGTTTTAACGCCGCAATACACGTTAAATTGTCATTGTAAAATTAAATTGTTCGTTTTATGATACGGGGGCTAGGTATTCGGGAAATGAATTTATGTCCTTGGACATTTCCTTTTTCCTCAACATTAAGTATCAAAAGCGGATGACGAAAATGTCACACAGTAACGTACGACCTTCACGCCTTCGTTGCATTGAAGAAAAAAAAATATATCAATCAATAACATGACGCCTTGATAAACTAGTTTTTTTTTTACCTACGCGCTACAGAAATATGCGGTATATGTATAGGTACAGTCTCAAAAGGATCTTTTGGCGTTGGAATGTTGTTATGATTTCTTGACATTACTGTATTAATACTCTCTTTCACTATGATATTTAAGAAGCTTTATAAAATTTGCTGTTATAATATGGAATCAGAAATGAAGTGATCCGACAGAGAACCAAAGTCATCGACATAGCTCATCGTTTTAGCAAGCTGTAGTGGC
>SJJU01003743.1:0-42828 GCA_012932125.1 Conopomorpha cramerella
TTTAGGTAGGTACTCTAAAGCATATATTGCAATAATTTCCAATTCGTGATAATTATTTTACTAAATAGTACAAAACAAATCAAACATACGCCTCCCGCTATCTGTCCCATGTATCTTTAAAACTACGCAACTAATTTTAATTTAATGCGATTTTCTTAAGTAGATGAAGTGATTTTACAGGAAGGTTTATATGTATGTTTATATGCTTACATGCATATATTATCAGAAAAACACTGTTAATAGTGTATTTTGGCAAAACGATATTTTCCTGGACAGCTAGTCAATCATCAACCAGAATGGATTTAAAAAATACTTCGATGGCTCAGTATGCTCAAACTATATTTTTTATTGTTAAAAATTATAACCACCAAATTAGACCATTGTATTAATAATCCTTATACATCTCGTCATATATTAAGCATTTCATAGCATTAAAATATATTTCCACTTGTTCTTTTATCAGTTCCTTTTTCGAACAAAAATAAATCAATTTTCCTTCAGAAAAGAACTATTAAAAGAACTATCTGTAATAAATGTAAAATAGGTCATGACGAAGCTAAATGTCAAACGGTGCTTTCTTTCCACAGACAATTTAAGTGTAAAATATCAAATAGAGAAGCATTCGGGCATCCAAGAACAATACCTGAGATTGGTTGCACTTAATGACCTGCCACACACACCAACTAACGATTGACAGTATATCAAAAGAGGCAGATCTGGCGACAAAGAGCCGCCCGCCCAGCGCTTTGGGCGGAGTGTAATTGCCCATCATTCAGATGATTGCAATGTAAACTGGCGTCTGCAGACTGCCTGGTGCGGACTACAGTCGCAGCAAATGCTCGCTGCCTACGGACCAAATGTAATTGGATGTTTTTCATGTCTTTGTGAAATTTACCAATGTCTCATATAGATATGTACTAAGTTATCGGTTTCATCATAGTGTATTGGTTAATTTTCTTAAGATCAATGATGAAAATAAATGGTCTATTTAATTAGGATAAAACACCCTGCATTCAATTCATAGTTAGTTATACTCAGTTTAAACGTGTCATGTTATGTGTAACATGTATAATTTCTACGAATTCTCTATGATTTCAGCGAACTCACAGTATCACAATGTTAAGGAGACTTACGTCCAGATTACGTTTAAAGGTGTACCTCTCATGTATTTCCCACCAGGCTTTGAGAATTATAGTGGTTCAGTTACCTAACATTTATTTTGTTTATTAGAACCACCATTTAGTTAATGTTATTTTTCTATTACGGTGTACTGAAGTCGATGACTTTTAACAGTGTAGAAACTTAACGGAGCAGAAAAAAAAAGGAAAAATAATATGTTTTTGTTATCCGTGCCGTGTGCAGAGAGTGTTCGCCAGGAGTGTAGTGCAGTTGACTGTCATCTGTGGCACTTGCTTTGAGCTGATGATACGGTCTATTGTGCTCCCCGTCTCGTGTGCACAAGTCGTTTTGAAATACAGCTTTTTTAAAAAAGAAAAACCTCCATCGCATTTTCCGTTTAGCAAAAAAAAAACAGTCTATAAGGTTTTTATTATAATTATTTTTATTGGTGTTTTAGTGTTATTGGTACATACATGTTTTGAGAAGTAAGATTATGTAATAAAGTAGTTTAGCATAGAGTGGTATTATTGAAGGTATTTTGGTGATAGAAATTGTTATCTGGTATTGTTAGATTATGTGTCTGTAGGATTTAAGAGTATACAAGAGAAGTGCGCTTTTCAATAAAAAAAAATTAAGAATAATTGATATTCATTTATCTCTAAGTTAAGTATAATTAAAAAAAAAGAAACAAAAGGTACTTATCCATTTTCTAAATGTGTCATTCGAAAATAAATCAAACAGCGAATAATCGATGGCTGAACAACGGCAAAATCTTCGACTTTCACCACGTTTTTTTAAAATTAATAGGTACGAAGGAAAAAATAGCAAGAAGTAAGCGTCCTATTACAGACCCATCTGAAATTACGTCTCCAATATATTCTGGGCTTTTTCTTTTTAGAAGTTACTTGAAATGTGGGCTTTGATGTTATTGGTCTTTTTTAAGTTTAAAGTCTCGAATGTTCGGGGGAAAAAATGGCGGAATGAAACCGGAGCGTGCCTTGTAATGGGTTAATTAGCTGACGATCCACTCCCGCTTTAATTAAAACGGAATATTTTTTCGGAAAATATGAATCGTCCAAACTATTCAGCCGGCAGTAAACATTACTCCACTCTTAACAGGAATGTTACCTTTATTTTTTGGAAGCCATCCAAAACTTTACAAACATAAACTGCATTATGACATTTTTGTTTCTCAACTTCTATTGTTTTGTTTAGTTCTGGGTGTGAAGTACCAATTTCTAAGTGCTAATGCTTCTTAACATCTTGGAAAACTTCCGCACTGAACAAGAGTGTGAGAAGTATGTATAACAGGGCTGGAGCTGCTCTGAACCTTGTTAACGTTGGGTCAATAGCGCAAAATGAAATGCGGGCGATTGCTTCTACTTCATTAACTGTCTTTGCCTACCCCCAATGGTTGGTCTAACACAAAATGTTGTTTTACGTTATGACCGATTGACACAAACGTGTCAGGTTATTGGACATGTTAGACATGGCGTTTTGCTAATTTATTCACGCATCAACTTTGGGAACAAAGAAATACTTAATCGGATTACATGGGGATTAACTTAAGAGAAAAAAATAATAATAAAAGGTTTATTTCAACGGATCAATCTTAGGAACTACCAATCGGATCTGAAAAACATTATTGGCAATTAAATTAAGTAAGGTTAAATACATAAGTATCTTATGTAAGTGGGTGGAACTGCTAGGAGCGCCATTTATTTCAAGCTGGTGTTATATCTACTTCTCGTAACTCAATAAATGTACCTATCGTGTAAAACTTCAACAACAAAAACGAACAACCTACTAAACTGCAAATTAAATCAAAAGCAGTCTGCTCCTATCTTCGCTGAAACACAAAATGTTTATTTACAAAAGCGCCGAGCAGCAACTCGCCTAATTAATAAAAACTTTGATGCATTACTTCATAAACCCCGTAATTCACAAACAAATTGCATTCTCAAGCGGCCGTAAACTATGTTAATACTGCGCTATCGCACTCGTGATAAATAGCTCGAAACATATTAACTACGGCCCGATTACGTTGACAATGCCGCATGGCGGTCGGTTCATTTTACTGGCAACGTGTGAAACATAACAAGTCCGCGGCGTATTTGAATTTCAAACCGACAAGCTGCAGTGGCTCAAAAGTAGAATTCACGGTGGTATATGGGACAGTGCGAGTGGGAGGCAGATACAATGTGCGAGCGAGAGGGCGCTATAGCGCGCTGTCACGGGAAAGAGTTATGGGACGCCCGCGATAATTGTTGCTGAATTTCGCGACGCTCGCCCGCGTTGTTGTTACGCCTGTATTCACGTGGACAAAATTTGAGTTTCGATACGTACGAATAAGAAAGGGATTTTTTCATCTAGACGGGAATAGCCCGGATTGTTCGCGACAGTTATATTGAATTATTATTTAACAAATGGAAATGCATTTTACCAATCATTATTCAAAATATTTAATCGTGTACTAACTGAGGGTGATTATTTAATTTCCCTTCTTATCTCCAGGCCTCAGAAAAGTTTCGTAGCAAATGATACGCCAGCGCATGTCCTTACCCGCTCCATCCTAAAAATAACAGAATTAAACAAAATTTGATTTTATCCGATTGTTTCTCACCGCGCTTGGTGAACCGTGGGCATTTGCTTTAGCAAATGTCTCTGCCTACTGCGCTTTGGGATTAAAATGCGTAAAGGGTAAGTATTTTATGTTTTATGTTTCTCACTAATAAGCGAACGCTGCGTACACGGATAGACATACGTTGAATATGCGTCATTTGAGAAAAACACTGCTTTAAAATTAAATATTATGCCATTTCCCTCCCAAGTGATCATGGAAATCATTGGGGGACGCGCTCTCCCAGCAGTGGACGTCGTGTGACTGATGATGAATAAAATACAATTTTTGGGATTTCGAGTGGGTATGTACTCTTTCAATCGCTCTATTGTAGTTACCAAACTATCGCAGTTTCAATGTGCAGTTCGGCTTGGTTTAATTTGTGTCAATTATTGTAGTTCTTATAGATACATTGCATAATGTTCACAATCGTCGAGCTAATACTTCTCTTTGTTCTAACGGGCAGGTACAACGTGACGTTATATGAGTTTAGCATACTTTTTTTTTGCTATAAACTCTGCGGAGGCCATTCGGCAAAACGCAACCACTTTACAGTTTAGTAAACAAAGCGGCCCCCGCGATATTTTTATTTTTTTTGGTAAAGTTCAGTTACTGGCGAGAAGTAAACTCGGTGCAAAACATACAGTATACAAGACAGATCACGGTACTCAATAGCAACATTAACGTGACCTCTCACGACATCCAACATGTTCGCACGTAGAGCTCTTTAAAGTAAACTCAGTTTTAAACGAAACATTGGTCTTTTTGGCTACATTAACCAAGTTGAGAGGAAGCCAAAAACGTACAACCCTACCGCATTGTCACTGGCGCGCCGATTTCCAACCAAAAAATGTGGAACAAAAAAGAACCCCCAGTTCAGCAGTTAACCCACGGCATTTAGAACAGAAACTAAAACGTTTTGTCTGTATACTGTTTGCTGTTTTATTTAGCTTGACGGTTGGCAATGAAGTTCTTCAAATTATCTGTTGCAACTTACACAACGGAGTATCGGGGTCAATGATACGAGTAAGACTGTGCTTTTTGTTCTCAGCTACAATTCTGTAGTAGTTACAATGTCAATAAGAGCAAGGAAATTACTGGAGCTTTCTCAGTAAAAAAAGGAGTTGAATAACATTTGTTTTTCATCCATACTCCCTGACGGGATAAACAGAAGAGCGCCACTAAGATAAAAAAATATATAAACTATCCCTTCTAATACACTGCATACAATAAAGACAAAGGAAATAATACCTTAATTACCCATCATAAGTGCTACGTGAAAAGCCAATATTACTGGGAGCTATTACAGAAATGTTACTCCAAACAGAATTAAAACCTGTTAACAAAGAGTTACCCTCGACAGGCAGCCAAGTTACAAATGAGCTTCCCAATCACAGTTACTCGCCTTGCACATCGCGCCAGCACACACTGAACTGGCCATTACAAACAACGTCATAGTAATACGAGCTAAAGCAACTGCTCGTTAACTAATTGTAAGAACTCGCTTTCGAACCGAGCTCAAGACAAATTGGTCGTGGTGATACGAACTGTCGCGCGGCCGATGGCTATCATGTTTGCTTTTATCCTTATAAGCAGAGAATTTCGAGCAGACTGCCTGGATGCATCCGAAGCCTTCCAATATAGAAGGGATTATCCCACACCAAACGGCGTACGTCCAACAACAGCACGACGCATTATAAACCTTATACCGTGGGATTATTGCCGATATTACATTGTGTGGCGCATTACCCATATTTTGACTAATATATCGAAAGGCGCCCTGAAATAAGGGACCGCATACTGAATGGTGATGCATTCAGAATATTACCATACATGCGGTGAGCCAATGGCCATAAATAAAAGTTGGGATTCTTTAGAGGTATTACATTATTAGTTCGTAGTTTTACATTATTTATTAGTTACCCAAAAAAGGCAAGTATTTGAATAAGTAGATTTATTTTTCTTTTTTATTGGTACTTGTCGTTAGTGGAACAAAATATATTATGTGAACAACTTATATTATGACGTATTTATTCGGGTTTCTCAACAGCTATGTATATCTAATGTACGAGTCTTCTACTAGATAGGGCGTTCCAAAAAAATGTTTCCGGTGCATGCGCTATAACTCAAATCTGATCTATTTTGCAGCCGTCGTTAAAAAACAAACTTAATTTAAAAAGGAGGTTTATTCCACATGTTGTACTTTTTAAGCGATTTCAAAGAAGGAGTTTCTCTTAATTTGATCAATATATGTGCTTTTGTCATTTATGAAACGATTTTTGTGATTTTTTTTGTTGGAAAGAAAATGGTCTCATGATAAGGTAATAAGGGTCTGATGATTTCAAATTAATAATAATACGAGGGGAACTTAAAAAAATGTTAATAAATGAGCTGTCAGTACTGAAATTTCTCTGAAATTATGTATTTAAGGTGAGCGTCTGTAGTCCAGTTAGTCGGATACTTAACTTGTAACCGGGAGCTCGCGAGTTCGAGTCCAGCTACTGGACGGGTACCAATAGGACTCTTTTTAAGAGCCTATGTATGCAACGCGACGCTCGTACGGTGAAGGACAACATCGTGATGAAACCCGCATACTACAAGGTGTGTGAACCCTATAACGGCTCACCAACTATATCATGTTGGGTTGTAATACGCTTGTTGAACCGTGGGTATTTGCTTATTGAGCAAGTGCCTCTGCCTTCCCCGCTTTGGGATTAAAAGGCGTGAAGTGTTTTTATTTATTATATTCTTTTATGTATATGAAGTGGTCGAAGTTTTTTATAGACACTTGCTGAAATTCCCTCAGCGGACTATACAGAAACAACAGACTTCGGCTTCAAAAAGGGTGTTGCCAAAGCCTTAAAACGAAAATAACTATTAAAGAGGTTTAAAAAAACTAATCACAATTCAAGCTTTTATGTGTACACCTACCCATCTTAAGTTGACTAACACAGATTTTGATCAAAACAAACAGTCACAGCGATTCATTACAGATTCCTAAGGTTTCGAGTATGACTCTTAAATTAGTACGTAAATGCTAACATAATAGTATGTACATTATATTTCATTGGATCATAATTATCAGCCTATATTCGTCAACTGCTGGAGATAGGCCTCTCTAATTTTACTTATCACTACATTGCATACTTGTTGAAGAACATCAAGTACAATAAATTTCCACATTTCGCAATACTAAATAAATATCTTGCGAAAACAACATTTATCACCAAACCATTGTCAACTCAGATGCTCGTATAAAGCAGAACTTACATTCAGTGCTCTTTAGACCTCTGAAAACATAGCATCAATTCCACTAAAAACCATATTCCAATAAATTGCAATACACCGCGACCAATTCAATTTTTCCCCTATCCAATCTACTTACGGCTGAATTTCGCATGTACGGTTCAAAACATTGGTCCGGCGTACAATTCAGGTGTATCGGTGGGTCGGTAGAGAGGCGACGGAAATGATATAAGACCCGACTGCGGTCCCCGGGGTGCCATAACCCGACTGCACGGGGCATTGTAGCCCCATACCTCCGCGTCAGAGCACGGTTTCGTGTCACTCCGGCCATTTTATAGAATAAAACTTGTGTCTCTGTCGCGTGTAAGTGCGGCCAAATGTTTCCTGAGAATATTGGTTTGGGATACAGTTTTATGTCGGACGTAAAACCGAATATCTCCGCGGCACGAGTATTTTATTAGCGCGTGCTCCTCACCAGTTCCCAGGGTGGGTCCTTAATTTTTATGCACTCAGTGAAATATTTATTTCATGTTACGTCTTATTACATATCGTTAAAAGTTCCGAAATAAGACGTCCTAAAGGAGAAACGATAAATGGAAAATAATAATATGAAGCGTAGTCATTCTCTACGTAGAACATGCTACGCGCTACGTAACTACGTATATGCACCGTAGCACGCGGAGCTCACAAAATTACTCGCAGCAAAACGGTGAACCATTACGCGCCGAAAATATAGAAAAACAAACCGTACAAATGCAACATTTCAATTTTAAACTGGCTTAAAATGACATCTCGTAAAGCAGCCTTCGCAAACGTGTGTGGGGTGAAGCACATTGCATAATATACACAAAATATTGTAAAGCGACGCGCTGACTCCCAATACAAAATAAATTGCGCTATGGAAGCGGTGCCCGGCGGCGGCACCGCTCACTGAAATTGATACCCTAATGTCAACTTGTATGTTACATTTTGCAATGTCCGATAGAAGCGTCGAACAGCCGACGGGGTTGTCACTTTCGATATCAACGTGTATTACTTTGTTTGACTTTTGAATATTTGATGTTGTTATTTGTGTGGTCGCCGTGAAAAAGTAATCATATCACTCGCATTTCGTGCGAGAGCGAATTGAAAAATACAAATCACTTTGTACTGTATCTACCTATATTAGATTAATGAATAATAAATGAATATTCATCAAAGCAGAAATAAAGAGGGGGTGGGGTTTTGAATTATGTTTTACCTTGTTATGAAGCGTGTACGTATTGTAAGATTAATGAATATTATTATAAAAATCTTCACTGTCAAAAGACGTATTTTTTCTATATAAAACCACACATGACAAATAAAAACGTGGGGTTTAGGTTGGGTAACCGACAGAAGATAGCCTGAAATAAATCATTGTAGTTTGTAGAACGTACAGAATAGTTTCTTGTTTAGTACCCTAAGGAAAGTCAAACGAAAATTAACGGAAGATAGAACTTAAAGAAAAAAGAACCGACATCAACCAGTAAAATTTAACATGTATGCGGTTGTCTCATGGATGCCATTGTCGGAACTGAACTAAGTTTATATGGGACCAAACGGGAAGTACCAGCTTTCAAATAAAAAAAACATCCAAATCGGTTCACCCAGGCGAAAATTCTGAGGTAACAAACATTAAAAAAATACAGACTAATTCAGAACCTCTTCCTTTTTTCAAGTCGTTTAAAAATACATATATTGGGGATACTATGTTAATTTTAAACATATCAATATGTTTTTAAAGGTACGTATCAATTGATACATTATTGACACGACATGATATTTAGAAAATACATTAATAACCTGCAACAATCTAGCCGCACTTTGCTGACACTTTTTTTGTTTAATTTGTGACTTGATAAAAAATAATGTGCCACAGAGCATATTTTCGTAGGTGCCTACCTAGTTTCCAAGAATAACACTGCAAAGTGTTGCCACATCGAAAGCGAGTGCGAAAAAACTGGCTGTTATTTCCTTTTTTTTTATTTACACTGTCAACCCTGCGATAACAACCGGTAATGTGGTGTCCGCTTTCGGCGACGAGATAACGGCACGCGACATTGACTATTCAAAGGGTTGTGGTTTTCAAAATTTGCGCTCAATAAGTATTTACAATACATACGTGTTGGGATGTACTCGTGAGCACACTATCGGCCGATCTACGCTCGACACGGCTTTGTCGTCAGTGCGGTATATAATGATTTATAAATAAATATAGCTACTACCTTTTATCATGTTACTAACAAAAGTATATAAACTAGCAGAGCGGGCAAACGATGTTTAGTTAATTAATGTACAATATTAACAGTGTTTCTCTGCTATAATATTAATGTATTATATAAATAAAACTTCCTCTTGAATCACTCTACCTACTAAAGAAAACCGCATCAAATTCCGTAACGTAGTTTTAAAGATCTACCTAACTAAGTATACATAGGGATAGATAGCGGGAGGCGACTTTGTTTTATACTATATATTTATCAGATAATATCTGCTACGTCTGCATAATATACAGCAGCGTAAGTAAGTAGTATGCAAGATATACCTCTATATTGTTTAGTAATTGATCCTTTAAATAGGTACATATAAGTGAATCAGTTAATCTTATAACTCTAGTTTAGTAAGTATCTTACCAAGCATATAAGCTAACGCTTGTGGAGGGTTGGTACTACAGTATTAGGTATATAACACTTTTTCAAATGAAAATCCTCATTTCAATTCCCATAATGTTGTGACCGAGAAGATTTCTCTAAAAAAAAAAATGATCAAAAGCAAGCCCGAAGACGAACGATCATAGAATAAAATCTCAGACCAAAAACAACTACTATTTAGAAAAATACGAGACGACGATGTGAAAAACATGCAGGAGTGAAAGAGTAAGAGACAATATCTTCTGTCCCTTACTGCGTATCGGGGTATATCTGGATCCAAACTGTCAAATTGGTAGCAAAAGTGACAGTTTGGATTAGAAGTACATCATTTTCCATTAATAAAAAAAATACACTTCACGCCTTTTAATCCCAAAGCGGGGTAGGCAGAGGCACTTGCTTAATAAGCAAATTTAATTTAATTTAAGCGTATTTAACCCAACGTGACAGGGAATGAGCCCATCGCCGTTATAAGGTTCACACACCTTGTGGTGTGCGGGTTCATTACGATGTTGTCCTTCACCGTACGAGCGTTGCGTTGCGTACATAGGCTCTGAAAAACACACGGTACATCCATTGGTACGCTTCCAGTAGCTGGACTCGAATCCGAGACCTCTCGGTTACAAGTCAAGTATCCGACCAACTGGACCAAGGATGCTTAACCATTTCCATTAATTTTGGTGGAAAAGGGGGACTGAGGGTGGGGCGCGGCTTGCAGGTCTAGTTGTCTTTGTTCTGATAATAAACTAGTTGCATCTTTGTCGTTTCCAATAATTTTTGACAGATTTATTATTTTAGAAAACTCCTCAATGCCGTATATCGCACGAATACATCGTATATTATCTATATCATCGTATACAATCATCGTACGAATACACTGAAATAGCTACTGGAACAAAAATCTACCGAAAAACACAAAATACGTTTACAGTATTCACCTTAATACTCAACATGAATTTATAAACGAACGCGGTTCACAACCAAACTGCCCGGTAATATAGCATTCACCCCAAAAACTAATCTTAAAACGTAGGTTACGTTCCTCGGACCGCAAACGTACAATAGTTTGAGCAAATATTTCCCTCCTTGTTATTTAGTGGAGCTATGTTTGTTATTTATTTGGCTACCTTAATGACGTTATAACAATAAATAAGTGTTGGGCCAGACACCCGAATGCTGTGCGAGGCCCTGTAGTAGAGCTCTCGGTGCCATCGTGCGGTCGAGTAGCCCCAAGTCGCTTGGCCGGCTTACACAAACCGCATTATATGCCGTAACACCGACGGCTGATATAACAGTCTTGAAGGTTTTTGTATAGTGCTCTGTGAAGATAGCCTGTGTTTGGAAACTCTCAAATGTTTTAAGAAAGTTTCTCAATGCGATCGTATCATATGTAGTTTTAGGTTTTATTCCAGGATAATTTCGTGAACTAATTTTGATTCTTCTTTCGTTGGAAGGTTTTCTTTCCAACCAAAGCTAAGGGATTTTGTAAGGTAAGGGAAATGTGAACAATGGTAGGGGCGACTAATACTGGTTGAAATCTTCTTCTTCTAGAAGGTTCTTTTTTTATTCATGAATTATTATTAATCAGTATTCATAAGCTACAATTGTAAGGCCTGAGTATACAAAAAAAAGGTCTGATTAAATAGTAACAAAAAAGGAATGTTGTAAAAGTATTAAAAAAACTTGTTTAATACATGTTAGACACTTTTTACTCCCAAAACTATTTATTCTCCCGATAATATCCTTTTTGCAGAATAATCTGAAGAAAGGTGTAGCGATAAAGCCTATGTAGACGCCCCAACGACATTTACGTTCAGAAAGGGATGGAATTGAACAGTTATAAGATGCCTGCCATTTTGTGGGAAATGTAGCAATATAATCCTAGTGCCTTGCTACAAGAGTATAAAAAATAATTTAACACACACTTATACCTATTAGTTTCCTCTATCGACATAATTGTCAATATCTCAACTGTTCACAGTTACAGGAGAGTCATACCGCGCTTTGTCTTCTTTGCACGGACTTTGAACTTTAGAAAAACGAAAGAAGAAGAAAGAAAGAAATAACATTTAATAATAACTTTATGCTCTGGATAACTGCTTTACATTGCGTCTTCTATTCGTAATTTATGTTAATATCTCCAAACTGTTAACCAATAACTCTCTCACCTTTCAAAAGCCAAGTCAAACTGTACACCTAAGCGCTAGCTTCGAAATACCATATCGTAATGTGAAGTCGAAAGCTGAACTAATACAGCCCCTGTATTTACGTAGTACGGTGCAGGTGCCTGCACCGTACTACGTACGTGCTTGTCTCATGGGACATCGTGTCTGTCTGGAGACAGCGAGGCACCGCTCGCCGAGGGACCGGCCCCGATGCATGACTACACAGTGTCTAATGAGATTAAGTTTATTGAACTCTGGAGACAATGGGAACCTATCTAAGCGTAGTTTCGATAAAAATGTTGTAACCGTGTTGTGTTCTGTGTTTTAGGAATTATAGAAGGCATCTGTTAAAACAATTTTATGTAACATAGCATACTATTTGCATTTATTTATTTTGTAGGTAGTTAGCAGTTGTGGTTGTCGGATATATAGACATACATAAGGGAAGGTTGTAGGTTTTACGCTTCAGGTATTTTAAACGGGTAAAAAAATAATACCCACTTCAGATTCTTACTAGCAACGTATTTTTGGTAATGCAAATTCGTGGTGAAACTTACCAGTGTTCTTATCATGCTTGCGAATGTGTATCTATACTAATACTATAAATAAGAAAATAACTGTTTCTCGGTCTAGATTTCACGTCAAAACTGCTGAATCCATTTAAATGAAATTTGGTATTCAGATAGTTACCTATAGGCTACTTTTTATCCCTATTTTGTGCGTTACTAAATAGGGGTATTATATTTTTTTATGAAAAACTAAGCTAAATAATATAAAAATACATATAATTTACGCAATTTTACTTTTAATATTAGTTCGTATTAATTATGGTATTTGATCTTACGTACTAAAAAGTAAGTTAAAGTGAATAAACTCTCAATAAAGTGGTGTGTACAACATAATGCGGACTTCAAATGTGTGTAACTTCACATGCCGAATCTGTGTGAAATGAGCTTTATACACAAGAGTTCACGTCAAATTGAATAAGTCTTATTTACGAGAAAGCGGAGTCGTTGACATTTGTTAAATAATTAGCAAGGGAAAACAGTACAAATAAAAAGGGAAAACAGTATATGATTGTAATTCAAAGAAATAGACACCGACGACATTTCTGAACCTGATTTAGACATAAGATATCTTGCTGCTTGCTGTAATAACAAAAGTTCCTTCAACTCATTAAAGAGAAAAGGCAATTAATACTTAAGGCAAAGAATAAAAAATCTGAAGTTAGTTGGAATAGAAAACACGCTTTTTTTTGCTCACGGTAAACATAATCGCATCCCGCCATTCTAGTGCAGTTAAATTTAATGTTACTAACTAAATTTTGCTTAAGTTAGAGAGAAATAATACAGGATCAGTTTTTGTGAAGATCTGGAACCTACTTGTGACAACGGTTTGTTCAGACATTTTTTTTGCCTTTATGAGTTCAGTAATATATCTATTGTACCGCAACTTTGTAAACTTCTCCTAGGTTACTTATAGATATAATATAGTTCACAATATTGTGTATTGGCAATGCGACTGGTTACTGGAACAACGCTTTAACATTCAGAATAATATTTTTTAGATTTTTCGTATAATATTGGAATACAGTTAGTATTAATGTTACACCACAATGTAATTATTTTTCATTCGATGATTCATCATCATCATCATTGTCCGTTTATATTCGTCCACTGCTGGATATAGGCCTTTCGAACTACACGATAATTAGTGAAAAAAAAATGTTACAACTGACAAAAATGACTTACCAACTAACTTACAAATGAAATGTTATTTTTTTTCCGTACCCTCGTATGCAGTGCATCCACCCAGAGTTAGGGGATAGGAAAAAGGTGCCCCACGCTGCCGCCAGTGCATATGTTGAGCCATGATCTAGTACCGCCGCACGCGGCCTTCCGGGACCTCCCATAGGTGCGATAAAATCTACCACCACTCTTCTTTATGGAAAGGTCGGACCAGGTAGAACAACTACTCCGTGTGAAAACGTATTTTACACAAGTTTCGAAAGGCACCTTATATACTTGGCGAGGGAATTTCACTCCGGGAAGCTCCAACATCCAGTACCTACAGCTCTATCTAGAGTTTTGTGATAAAATCGGATTGAATTCGTACTATAGCTAAACAATTCAGCAAAGAGCCGGGCGGAGCTGCTTGTAAGTAATTTTCTTGAAGTGTTGTCACAATATTAAGCAATCGTGGGATTTGTAAAAACATACATACACACATCAAAAGTATCTAGGGATCAAGTACATTTTAGAAGATTGCAATCAAATATATTTAATTTTTACAAAAACTGAATTAATTCATAATTTATTCAATTTAAAAAAATCATAATTTAGTCCCTGTGGGATCTTCTCTTAACCTTGCATACCCCGGACCTATTATTATTATTATATTTACTTACTCTTACTTAATCAGTAAGTGATGTACTGCTAGCATGGTCAGATTTACTAAGTGAATTAGTAGAATAATGGCGATATTTTGTCTCTCGTTGATGCTTGTACAGGTTATGGTGAAATGTGAGAAAATCACATTTTGAACTTATCAATACATGAGGTTTTTATATAAGTGGTCTAGTGGTCTGCATGTCGGCCTCAAATCCAGAGGGTCATGGATTCGATTCCCACCGCTGAATACATTCTAACAAAAAATAATAGGTTAAAAAATTGTGACTACCTATCTGAGATTTAGTATTAATAAGTAATTTCCGGTTAATAATAACAAAGGTTATACAGTGTGTAACTTATTTAGAGTGTCATCTTTTTTTTTCTATCACGTGATATTTCCTAGAGGTGTGCAATTTTCTGACAATGTATAATTGTTATTGGAAATATTACAAGGGCACAGTGTTTCGTTACTTTTACCACTGAAATTGAACATGAGTGAAAAAAATGCACATCTGCGTACGACACGCGTTTCTATTCCATTTACCAAAATCGATTGAACGCAAACAAAAATTCGTAAAAAAATAAACGCTCTATGACCCGCGCTTTTGCAATAAAATACAACAATAACAAAAAAACCTACGTACCCACCTACCAATTCGTTATTCCCATTTGAAACGTAGGGCATTTATCGTATCGTGGCTGTTTGATATTTTCGTACCTTTATTTGCGAATCGCGTGCATTGTACAAAGCACGGGCTTTGGACATACACTCCCTCCACTACTGGCACATCCTGACACTTCTACGAATATACCTAGCCTGCTAGCTACGGAAAAATAAACCCACATGTAAAGTTGCATGAGACCGTGACAGTACTTCCATCTACACACGTAGTTACTTGTTGAATTACCTTTTGCCAAATAGAGTTTGCTTGATATAAACGTTTTAGTATCGTCGAAATGTACTGAAATAATTTCTTTGCGTAAGGTAAAGGGATGTATTTATTTAATATTTTTTCGAACAACGGGTGGACTCAATTATTATCGTATTATCTACCGGTCAAGCTCACAACATGACAGAAAATAGGTGTGGGTCAATATTATGAAATTGTACAAAAAAAAATTATTGTGTATTGTTTATTTTGGGGAAAGTGAAGTGGTTATTCATTTTAAATTATCCATATCACTGTGTATATACTTGCACTGAGTCCGTAATTCCCAAAAGGGGGTGGACAGAGCCATCAGACCACAAGGACTCGATCACATTTAGCATAATAAGGAGTTTCAAAGGTCATTATGGGCCTTCCGTAACAAGTTGCTCATTGCCTGAATACATACATTCTTACTGATGTCTTAATGCAAGTAAACTCGTATTTCTCCAGAGAATGGCCCGTAGGCCGAGATGAAGGTAGGACTTGGGTAGTTGTGAGCTAGTCACGGAAATTGCTGTATTAATAAAAGTCCACTTACATATTATACAATATTACATTCGAAACTTATTTTTTAAAACATTCTCATCTAAGAGCAATCTGTGCACATTTAGCGTTATTTTTACAAACTTTTGTGACCTGCACTAGTAATACACTAAAATTAACACTGTTTGAACCTTATTCACACAGACATAAATATACTTACATATTATTTGTTATAACATTATAAAACAAAGTCGCTCCCCGCTGTCTGTCCCTATGTGCTTAGATCTTTAAAAATTGCAACGAATATTGTTGCGGTTTTTAATGGATTGAGTAATTCTACAGGAAGGTTTTTATGTATATTGTTGCAGGGAAACACTGTTAATAATGTATATTGGCAAAACAAAGAACTCCGGAACAGTTAACATTTGTTAAAATGTTATTCCATCCTACGTGATTCCACACAATATATGAATTCCACACAACATCATTTCACCGCATTCGTCATTCCGCACAAGCTATAATTTAACTATATGCCATTTATCTAGAACTATATACTATCCATTATTACGACACATTCTCTACATAATGTGTTTGTTAGGGTAAATGGGACACCCCTTATTAATATCAAAAGTTACATGACAGTGTAACTTGTGCAATGTTTTGTCCTTTTGTATAGTTTAAAATTTCCTTGACTGGGAAAAGGACACACAATCTATAACTTTGGTTTCAATACCTACTCGTAGGTCCAGTTAACTGACGAATTAATATTAAATTATTTAACCTTGGTGAGATCTATCTCACCGAATTACAGGTCACCGAGTCGAACCTATGGTAAAAGAGTTTCATCATTTTTCTTTCATCGGATGAGCGTTTTTAGCGTATGCCTTTATACTAAAAAAAAGAGTTCCTTCCGGCTATTTAGTCGGGCTTAAATATTCAGCTTACAATTGTAAGTTCATATAGTCTCTTCACTAATTCGACGAACGAACGATTTGACACTTCGTATCACGTACGGATATAGATTAAAAAAAGTACATTATCTGGGTAAATCTCCCACAACACACACAGTAGTACATTAATTAGATAGTTTTATTAGTTCAATACTTTTGATTATGAAATTATATGTCTATCGTTGAAAATTCGGCAACATTATTTCGCAAAGTGACAGAACATATAGGGTATAGAGTTTACCTACAGCCTGTTTATTAATTAGATTATATATAATTGAACTACCAGAGTCCATAATTTATTATGGTCTGTACATAAAAATATACAGTGCATTTCAACAGCTAACACATTCTCAGTTGTATTCTACCTACATTGTATTAAGTATATTCAGAGTTTGAAGAATACAACATCACGCCACAGCGCAACACACACGGTACAATATTATTATGTGTCGTATTAAAGCATCTACCCCGTCGAGAGCAGTGTGCAGGAAGGCTTGGGAATCTCCGCCCGTGCCAGTCCCACAATACGTGTATGAAAGAAAGTTATCGTACTAACTTCCCACAATGGAATGTTATGGAAACTGTTCCATAAGTTTCCCCACTTCCTTTATGATTTGAACTAACTCGCGAAGCGTTATTTTTGTAGTTAGTATGTATTGGTATGTATTTATGAATCATTTTGATAGAAAAGTTTTTTAGTACAAATGATGATAATATTTATTTTGAGTAGTTGACGAGTCGATGTCGATTGTCGCGCTATTAGTTGTTTTCCGTTTTTTTAATACATTGGACAAGCTTTCATAAAAACCACTAATGACAATTAAACACAACAAAATAAGTTAAGCGAAATCGATTCAGCCGTTTAAGCGTGATACCTACAGTGACTAAAAAGGCAGTAATCTTTACATTACATATCCATGTAAATTTATCTTTACATATTTAGTTTATTGAAATAAACGTTAAATTCATGTACGATTTTTAAATAAGCAACTGTTCTGCATCTTAGTTGCATCATTTGAAAACCACAATTGCCTGGAAATAACTAGAAAAGTAATGCGTTTAGTCGGCTATAATTCGAGATGCATGTTGCAGAAACATCATGTCGGTTGCGCATTCCCTTTCAATTTTTAATCCCACCGGGTAATAAAGGGAGGCCTGGCAACGCGCAGGCCTCTGCATCAACCATGCATAGTTAATGCACTGAAGAAAGTCGGGACAATTGCAACGGGCTGCGATCGTAACACGAACGGCCAAGCCTCACCTGACACGTGACACCGGTGGTTTAACGTTATTTTACTAAGAAAAAAGTGCCTTTTATGTTTTGATACCATACCTTCAGGACTTGTCGTTTTTCCGAACGCCGCAAGGTGAAAAGAAGAGAATTCACCATCTTTAATATATTATGTGCATCATTCTCATATATTATATAAAGATCAAAGTCACTTTTTGTTTTCATGCCATAACTCCGGAACGGGTGGACCGATTCCGGTAATTCTTTCTTTGTTGTGCTTATTAATGACAGCAGAAGGTTCTTATGAAATACAAAAATGACATCCACTGCTGGGCACAGGCCACCCTAGATATTCATATTAATAGTTAAGACAGGACAACGTCTAATTATTTTTAAATTAATTAATAAAAAAGATAAAATAATCAGAGCCATACCAGCCCATTACGGTCATGCGAGAGCACATGAAAGAGCCCGGCATTGTACTTATACATGACGTGTCTTATTGCACGAATCTCAGGATGTCTGTGTTACGACGGGTCCGTCGCATACCGGACGGCTGTGGTGGCGACGAAGGCGGCAGTTGGTGCTGCAGATATGCTAAAAATCTTCTCAATGAAGAGGAACAATAGAGCATGGGAACTTTTTTAATTTGAATAGAAATATTTCGTTTGATACCTATATATGGATGGTGATGGAGGTATTATGGATGAGAGGAGAGTCGACAGAGGCACCGAAAGCTATCCGGCAAAAAAAAATATGTGGCGCTATACACTGTTATGAGTACAGAGTGTTATGATTAAGATATATGTCATGATGAATTAGTACGTTTGACAACACTTTGCGGACACACATCGCTAAAGTGGGCTAACCCTAGACATCATATGGAGTTATAGGTGTGTTTAGAATAATGAGTTTGACTTATGTGTGTAGATATTTTATGGCTTATTTTTGTCTAAATGTTTATTTTTTGTAATTAAAATTAAGGATCTTTAACATGAATGATAAAGTCATTCACGTTTTTAGTAAATTTACGAAGTACTTAAGTCGGAATATTAGAAACTGTGGCTTAGGCCACTTTAGTGCTGACTGCCTCATATTACTTAGAAGCGGCTTCAGTCCGCTGTCTATTAATTGTTTGCCCCATAGTCCGCCGTCTAATGGTGAACCGTGGTACAGAGTGCATGCGCACAGTACTGTAAATAGATTAATCAGGAGAAAGCGTTAGTCATCTTGAAAAATTATGAACCAGAATATGTTGGGGCGCGTCATAGTGGATGGCACTATCTGTGATTGCAGACTGTTGGCGATTTAATAATAAGTAGTAGAAGAGCCACCAACGGCATCCGAATAAATTTTACAATTTTATATCTACATTATGTAGGTACACATTTGTTTGAAATATCCATAACGAGCATCGTCAATTAACGAGTTCACTAATTTGTATGTAATCAAAGCACAAACACCTAATTGAGATGCAAATTGATCGAAAATCACCGCATGAACAAAATAGCGAACATCAAAATATGGACTGAGTATGCCGCGAGTGGAATGAAAAGCACAGGATACGCTGTCGAGTGCCTATAATTCTACGTATGTATGGGGAATTAATATGCGAAAGAGGTGCATCAGGCCAGATATAGTATTATCAGTAAGCCGAATTATGACTTGTATTTGCGTAAAATACAACGCAAAGTGCAACGTGGAATCACTGCGAAAATCGGAAACAAAGCTGTAACGAACAATTTAGGAGACATTAGGTGTCTAAATAGGTCTCCTAAATTGTTCCCCTCTATCCTCTAGCCACCTACTCACGGGTTACCTAAAAACTAATTTAATTTCTTCAACGCTTAGGTGCAGTGGCGTGCACTGGCTTTTACGACAAGGTAGGCAGTGATCCCCAAGGATTGACACCTATGTATAGATACCTTGCCTTTACGAAATATAGGTAACCTATCTACTTACCCACAAAACACAGGACCTTCGTTAGCCTCTGTCGTGAGTACAATAGAAAAAGATCTAGCAATAACTCTATTATTAGGTTGGCAAGCTAAAATACTAAGGTAGGCAGTGTCTCTTTGCTTACATGGTGTGCACGCCACTGCTTAGGTGTCACCCAAGTGCTTAGAAAGCCTCTTATATTTAGGTGTTCGATTATTCGCTCCCTAAGCCACCGAACTTATTTTGTCAAAGTTGGGGTCGCGTTATGATGCTTTATTACTGAGTCCCTACGGTCACCTTCTAACTACATCATTAGACTTTTCAACAAAGTACTTGTCTAGAACAATCATTTGAACCCCAACTTGATAAGGTTCAGTCATTTAACCACCTATGGTCGGCCACCTTCCGATTTCGATATACACATTCATACAAAATGTTAGGTTTTAGAAATGCGCTGAAACTAGGCGTAGGCAGAATTTCTGTACTACGTGTGTGTATCGACTTTTTCCGTCATGGGGGTCGTAACAGGCGACCTAGGGAACTCTCCAGAAGACGGGCAGCAGCGCTCTCTGTGAGTTAAACCACAACTCCACTGCGATCGGCAACACGACTGCTAATCGATTATTGTCATTTCCCTCCAAATGGTCATGGAAATCATTGGAAGAGGCCCTCTTTCACTCGTCCAGCAGAGAAGGTAATGTGGCTGATGATGATGGTGATGTACCGATTGGTGCTGTTTTTATTTATGTACATGAGCTAAGTCAGCATAACTACAGACTAAAGTTTATTTTCATTGATTACTAAATCATACTGGTTCTTCTAAAACAAAGTTAATCCAACCAACAACAGGTAGAAAATATCAATTTTCATTGATGACGCTCTTCACTGAAAATTACAGCTTGTTCTCTCTACGCAATACTAGAACTATGGAAACTAGACCCCTGTATCACACAACTTACAATTTAATTTTGCGATGACAATTTGACGTACATTACGGCGTTAAAACGGGGCTAAGTTAAGTTTTTGATTTCCATTGTAAATTACAATTTTATTTTAAGCTTTGTAATACAGGGTCACAAAGATACAATAAAAAGTTGTTGCTGTGCGAAGCTGTGGGAAGCTGTATTTTAAATGTTTGTTTTTATAAGAGCTTAGAAACGATTGGTGTCGGTTTTCATTAAGTGCATAAGACAGATCCATTACTAAAGAGGGATACGTACCTATTAGAAGAAAAGAAGAGAAGAAAATTGCGGTCGTAAAATACACTCGCGTACAAAAGTTCCGGATTATACATAATAAATAAATTATATAATTATCCTTAATACAGATTATACGTACAATGTAACCTAGTACACTTACTACCTATTTCTGTACATGTGCATAGGTTATTGTATGTAATTGTTTTATGGAAAAATATTATTGAACTATCTTTAAGAAAAACTATGTACCAAACTGATTTAAAAATTGTAATGCTGAAAATATAGACAAAAATATTTTATGACTCTTTTTCGCTATTATTGCCTCTAAAAAAACTTTTACTCACGTACTACTACGTTTCTTTTACTCAACTAGCTCTCCTCGATTGCGAGATCTGTATTTAGGTGTGTTGTGTTCGCAAAATTATATGTGACATGGATTTTTTGCTCGTAAGTGTATAATGGGAATGATTTATATTACACACAAGTTATCTTAGTCCAAGCAAACAAGAGGTTTTTGTAACATCACCATAAATGTTTTTAGTTTACGTAAAGTATAGTGAACAATATATTGTTCATGCATTTTTTTCTTGAACTCACACACAAGTATGTTTTGGATAAGTTGGTATAAATAGTCTCATGGCTTTACACGGCATACTTTGAATGTGCATGACAAGGTATTTCTTTCTTAGGAGTTATACATTGCTGTTATCTTTATACCTAAGTGACTTAAAAAAATGTATGTTTTTTTTGATCGCTTGTTTCCTGCGCAGTACATTCTGGAGATCTTCAAGTCACGGGTAAATAGGTACCTAATGAACAAGTGAGCTCCATCGTAGACCACATCGCTGCTTAACATACCGCAGGGATGGATTGGAGGTCATGCGTTTGTTTAATATCTTTAAAAAAATCGTCGTTTACGAGCCAATTTTGATGATATGTTTTATTGTTGTAAAGGAGATATTTCCTAGGTGGTAGCATGATACGAAAGTTGGATAGCAGACCCATTAAATACTGAGGAACTTTAAAAAATGTATGGGCGGGCGACTAGTCGTGGTTGAAGTATGTTTAAAATTATTATTTCGGGTTAATTTGCATTAACCATTGGACGAATACCAGAAACCACCTAGTAATAAAATATTATTACCACACTGCCTTGCCTATCTACTATATCGGGCCTACGTGTCTGGATTGAATTTCGGCTTAAATCCCCTCTGATTACTTTGTTATGGCGGACGGACGTGAAATGTAAATTCTTCATTGACGTGTCAAACCAGGGTTTATCGATTTTGTTTTTTTTACCTACAATGCGAACTAAACGGATTATTTATGGAAAACTGCGTTAGTGGCAAAACGTAACGCATGAAATATTGTAATATATTCATGTAAATAAGTATGGATACGGTCATCAAACGCCAGGATTATGTTCTGGGGCTTAGTGCGGCCACATTTCATGTCTTACATATTTAAGGTCAAAACGCTAATTTGAACAGTTAGTTTCTGAAGTTAGTTGATTAAAATGTGGTAGTGTGTGTACCGCAGGAATAGGGCCTGTGCCTATACAGTGTGTGGAGATTTGCATATTAGCAGGGTCAGTTGTTCGTGACGACATTAAAATAAAATACGGAGTAATCAGTTACGTAAATAATATGTGTCAAACATGTTTTAATGTGCATGGTTATCTGGTGAAAAAAATTAACAGAACATTGAAACAAAATCTCTTATTTAACGGGCCGTTGGTGTAGTGGTACATGTCTGCCTTTCGCTCCGTAGTTCGACTTCGGGTTCGATTCCCACCGCTGACAGGTGCCTAAGTGATCGAAAGCAATTTCAAGCCACTTCGTTGGAATGTGTTGGGTGTTTTTAATTTATATAAGTATGTATTTAAATGAAAAACATTATAATATAATATAAGTAAATAATATATCCCGTTGTCTGATTTCCATAACACAAGTGCTTTAGCTACTTAACATGGGATGAAGGCAATGTGTGTGTTGTTGTCAAATATTTATTAATTTATTTCATTATCATCAGTCACATGACGTCCACTGCTGGACGAGGGTAACCTCCAATGATTTCCATGATCATTTGGGGGGAGCAATACCAATAATCGCCACGCTTGGCAGGCGGATTGGCGGCAGAGGTTATACCACAAGGTATAACTCACAGATATCCCGTGGTCGCCTCTTACGATCCTCACAACGGGAAAAGTAAATTTAATTTAATTTATTCTTATAATTGTGTGTATGGTTACGTAATGTTAGTAAGCAAAGAGCTAGAGCTTTTACGAAGTGTACTCTTCAAATAAACGAAACAAAAGGTATCTTTGCCTTACAAATCAAATATTATTTATCTAATGGAAAATCCTATTAAAGATATTGAATTGACTTATTTCCATAGTACACTTGGTACCATGCATATTATCTAACAGAACTTTATAAAATACAAATCTGTTTACAACTTTATGTTAGGTACTACAAAAAATCTACGCAAAAATAATGATAACAAAAATATTTGTACAATGTTCTTAAATAAATATTTTTTTACAATAAATTACTTTGTATTTTCTGAAGTCGCCAGTTATTTTAGCTTACCAATTCCATAGGCTATATCGTATACCATAGGCCTTCTATGGTTTTCCTCAATTCTGATTTGAACACTTAAAATAATTCCGAACTTTACCATAATTCACGGAGCCTATTTGGAAATATATAAGCCACGAGAATACTTTGCCATACCGTGCCAGAACTTTAGATATCTCACAACACTGCATACGTAAGAACGATCGCAACACGTGGATCGCATTTGCATAATACAAGTAGAATGTATAGGTATATACGACTATCTATAGAAGCGACGTACCTACACAATACGCGAACACGCAGTGAAACGGAAGCATGCACTTCTTGTTAAAACCGCACTTTACTCCACTCCACTGCGATGCAAATATGTACGTAGGTAAAACATTCTATATATGTACATGCTATGAAATTTTAAAGAAACCTTGAGCTGGGACGCTGGGAGAATAACATATCTCTATCTTCACTGATACGGACATTGAGTACGAAACTAGACCAAAATTACTTGATCCATGATGCATATTGTTTTGCCTACAAAAGGTAGGTGGTATAACAAACAACCTGTATACCAGTACAAAGCCGTGACTGTATACAAATGGATTATTTCGTTTTACCCTTTGAAGATATAAAGCAAAAATGCGCGCACCCTGATGTTTGCCTAAGTCTACATTTTCCCGACCTTTTGCTATTTTTCTCATTCTCTGATGGTACAGTTGAAACCGGGCAAAGTAAGTAAACCACGTTTGAGCTAAACCGGGTAAAATATTTATAAGCAGCGGTAGTTTCATATCAAAGCGCGAAGTGTCTTTTCCTTCCTACTTACTTAGATCTTTGAGAATTAAATTATTCTCTTAGAAAATTGTTTTCAAAGGCGGTGATTCCTTGATAGTTTTATTTTACGTTCCATTTTAAGTTTTGGAGCTGGTACTTGCTTGTTTGCAAAAATAGAAATTATTAGTTGAATGCTGGTAGTTTTATTTTACGTTCCATTTTAAGTTTTGGAGTTGGTACTTGCTTGTTTGCAAAAATATAAATTATTAGTTGAATAATGGTACTGTTTTAATTATCTGAGGGATATTTGGGTGCTGTTTTTATTTGCACATTTCACAACAAGCGACTGTATTGTACCTACATAGTTATTGAGCATCTCGACTTTCTTTTCTTTTCTGAAGGTGTTAGTATGAGTCTTAGGCGTATACCAGTAATACTTTTTTATGGAACTCTAACATGTTATATTTGACAAACAAATAAATAACACTTATGTACTTGTCTCTTCACTTTTTATAATTTCACTTTATACTCGTATCTGATTGGCAAGGACGACTCCGCGTACCGGCTATTTGAAATTTCCGTAATTATTATTAATTCATGTAAAATAATGACCAATAGCTCAAAATATTCTGTAGGTCAGTAAGACTAAACAAATAACAAAATAATATTTAGTATATAGATACAGAAGACCTGCTTTATATATCGATATCTACCTAAAAACCACACAAAAACCCACACTACAAAAAATATATTAAAGTTAGGTGAACTATTTCAAAACGTTACCGTAAAAAATCCTTCAAAAGAATATCAGCGACGTGTCCACAGATGAAAACGGTTGGAAATCTTTTTAAAGCCGATGTAAAATAATAGAGTACCTATTCATAGAGCAGTGGAGTGGCAGCGGAGCGACATAGCAAGCACTACTTCAGCGTGGCACGGGGCAAATCAGCCTGGCAAACATTGACTTAAAATTTTTACCGCTACTTCTTCTTGCTGAAGGCTAAAGCTCGGCTGCTAGTGCAAATTCTTTTCCTACCACCAGTGAATGAGTGAGTGCAGTGATTTTTTATTTCATTGTAATGTTACATAACGGATTTTTGTGTTTGTGTAACTATGTTATCTTGAGAAACGGGTTCAAGAGCACCAAAAACAAAAAAGCAGCAATATTTCTGAGATTGATTAAACAAATGGATTGGCAGTGGTTATACTAAGTTAGCAGTAGCAGAGGTTAGTCTCTTTAATAGATTTCAAGTAAATAACTTTGTAAGCATTTTTAAAACAGTTCAGGAAGACTATGTAATTTTGTTTCAGATATTTTTCAAATATATCAAATGAAAATTTTATGTATTACAAATGAATATGAATACAATCGGAATATATGTAAAGCCTTGCACGATTATGATTAACAAATATACGTTTACAGTAATACAGAGTATAAATAAAATTTTGTAAATTTAACTTAAGTAACTTTAACTAAAGTAGCTAACATTTTAAACCGTACCCCAGACGAAACTAATCAACAACGCGTTAAGACTATGACTCCCGAGTACCTAATTGATATAATCATCATAAGCCCGCTTATTATGTACCTCCATTTCATTTACGGCTGGTGGAATGACTTTCTAGAAACTCTACTTACGTTAATAGATATCTATATAATATTTCGTCTCGTCTGTCTTATACACGAGGACACGTCAACAGTGACAGATTCATTTTCATATGGACTCGATGACGTTTTAAATTATAAAGATCGAGGCTCAGAATAATATGTATCCTGGTAAATCGGGGAATACCGATGTGAGAGAGGTAGAAGTCAATTTGCATTCAACAGATTAACGTCATAATCGAAGCAATTCAATCAGTGACGATCCTTGAGTTCGATCTGAGGGGAGAAAGCTAAAGAGCGGGGCGAGCGACTGAGATAGGAAAGATACAAAACCTTCAAAACAAACTATAGGTTACCTAGTTAAAAATAGCCGACCGTAAAGTCAGGTCTATAAGGACCATTTCAGCGGAACCGGTACGAGTTACGGTCATAATCACCTCGATAAAATGCTAATTTTGTGTTCATTCGATTTAGATGTCGTCAAGCCAACGTGAGACACTCTTCAAAGGATCTAAGAAATTTGAATAGTAAGTTGCCAGTTACCTTACCTACCTTCCTGCTCGCAAGGTAAAAATAATTTGTGATCCTTCCTTAGTCGCAGCTAGTTTTTGAAGTTGATCATGATAGCTTTATTTTTTATACATCTTTGTATTATGATCAATATTAACTCATTATTTAATTTATCAGTATTATTGTCGAGGTTTATTATTCATTGGACTAACTACTTACAATAGGGACAAGTCATGTCCTTTGGATGTAGGCTGTTCCGGGGGTCCCGAAAGTAACGTGCAAGTGGTCACTGCAGGGTTTTAGTGGGTGCAGGACCCGCATAACCCCGCAGCTGTCCCCTCCCTAGCGGAAGGAGTTACAACGCCAGGATAAACAAGGCAAATACAAGTGAAATTTGCATATAAAGTCGCCTACTTAGTGAACTACAGACAGGAGACACTGACTGTACTTCAGGCATCACATTACGGAATTAGTTAAAACATTGTATTATTTGATAAATCGTTAAGAACTTTTTTCACAATTCCCAAAGTCCACTCGTAAAGGATAATAATTTTCAGTGCTATACTATACATTGCGGGTATTTGAATCAAATGAATCAATTTCAAAAGCGACAAACCTTTTCGCTTTTCCACTATGCTTACCTCTTCCGAAACGTTGTGGAACTAACTTTGCAGGCCACTATACAAGTTCCATTCAATAAATCAGCAGAGGGAAAGTTTAAAGTTACAGGAGAGTCCACTTGTCGCGAGGCTTGAAGTTTCACAAGATAAACACTGCCCGGTATTCATTTGGACATTTTGGGCGGTACAGTGCACACTTTCAACGGATTTTCTATTCTTAGTCGTGACTGTTGAAAATACTATAGCTCCTGAACGCATCTTACTATTCTAAATCTGAACGCAACTTCACTTATTTGGCAGCTGTCATTAGTGCTAATCGATTATGTTGGTGCTTGTTATGCATTCATACGTTAGTATCTCTATCATTACCGTCTTTGTATAGACCTAAAAAGACTGGTTTATTGTTGTTTAAATTAAGATGTTGAAATAACAAGATATTTTATTCAAATCGTTAGTCACAAATCTTGTACAGTTAGCACGGAGGGCAATGGCTCACGTGATACGACTCACATAGTTACATGATGAAATCGCGGAGCTTCTACTAGTGCCATACTAGTGCTATTTAATTTCGTTAGCATAAGGTTCAAAGTTAGTATACTATTATTCAGAAAAGCTAAGGTAAACCGGTACCTACGTACACAGCTACATACTTTATCAGGCATCACTGAAAGCCATAAAGAGTTTGTTTCTAATAAGCCGAAGCTTGGGAGACCGAAACTTGGACAGGAACAGTTTTGTATTATTTTTAACGAGGAAAAGCGCCTTGGGAATTTATTAAGTTTCCAAAGTAGCGAGCAAAGTCTGCCTCTAATATACTCCGCACGGTTATAATACGCTGATCGCCATCGTTATCGATACTTGCCTTTGATTTATACCTAGATTTAAAAAATCTTGATTTTGAATCTAGCCGTGTGGTGACGGCGAATAGAATACATGTGTCACCCCAGCCCAACTGTTGCCGTCGTGGGTCGTAAGAGGGGACCGAGGGAACTCTCCAGAGAAATAGGCAGCAGCAATCTCTGTGAGTTAAACCACAACATCACTGCGATCGCCCGCATGCGAAACGTGGCGATTATTGGCATTTTCTCGCAAATGATCATGAAAATCATTAGAGGAGGCGCACGTCTTATAGTGGACGTAATGTGGCTAATTATGATTTTAAATCGCAAGATCTGGTTAAAAATGTGTACCTACTTAAGTATACAGTTCTGAACGCGATTCTTATAACTGCATCATCATCATCTCATATCCTGCACAATACGAATCATAATGAATACTTTTCACACCTTTTACGTTGTTCATGTATCATGTGTTTCTGTGCTTTTACTATCTTCTCAATATGCTGACAATTAAAAAAAACAAAATTACCAAAAAAGTACAATAAATACAATAAAAAAATAACCAAACTTACAATATTAATAAAAGCGATCACCATAGTGATGATGCATTTACAATTACAACATAATCACGACGCGGAACTGATTCGAAGGCGCAGTAGAGATGGCAAATTATTTCGTTACTTACTTAGTCGCAAGTTTTCCTAACTTGAACTTGCAATGCTAACGTAATATACCTTTAAGTTTACTTTGCATTTGTAAATATAAAAGTTTCCTGCTTCGTAGGTACTTACGTTACTTAGGTGAACTAACATATACCATAAAAAGATTTTATGTCTTCTTTTAGGTACGTCAATATACAGGTTAATCCGTTCGCGCTATAATACCCGTTTTAAACTTTTAATAAGTATTTCCGTATCTTAGCCTGTAATGCTCTTAATGTAAACACTGTTTTTTAATTATTACAGGAATTATTTATAGAGACGATTTTGTCCTATATTGATTTTGTTTTGATCTCACCGTAGCATAGTATTTTATGTACGTACACCAAATCATGTAGGTATAATTAAATGAGTGTTTTATTTTTGTACTATTCACACAAAATCCCTATGAGCGATAAGGTTGCCTTTTGCATTTTTTCCACTGTATTTGTTTACATTTTTAATGGACAGTGTGCAGTAAAGCGTATATTTATTCATTCATTCATTCATTTATTCACAATGGCAGACAGCAAAATAGATTTTTTATTATTGCTATTAACCGTTCACTAAATGTGTGATTCGTCCGTCAATGTGTTAAGCTTACATTGAAATTAAAAAAAAAACACTGAATAATTTATTGACGTTGATTATTTAATTAATTACGCCGCAGTTCCAGCGTTAAGTGTTCCGTGTGAGTGAGCGGGCAGCCATCTTTGATCAGCCGTGAACAGAGCACAGATCAGGAGGTTAATATTCCGCTAGTCGGAGGTGTATTCATGGAAGTGCGAAAGGGACTGACGTATCAGCGTAAGACACACTCAAGTGGAAAAGTATCGTTGTTGGCTGCAAACAAAAGATTTAAAAAAGCTAAATATGTAGTGTGAATATATAATGTGCCTGTACTTTTCGTCCGGTGATATTCTGAAACCGCGGAACTAACAGTGTTTAAAACCGCGTAAGGTAGGTGCAGTGAATTTTACAGGAATGAGGAAAAAACCTAATATTTACTAAACCATATGACTTTTTATTGTTTAAACTTTTAAATTGTCAAATTATAATATTCTTCCTGGTATTGTAGGCATTAGTTATGCTAAATATGTATTAATTAATTAGTAAAGCTCGATTTTGCTAGTTTTGTAAATACGCGGTTTTAAACACTGCTAGTTCCGCGGTTTCGGAATATCACCGATGAAATTTTTCATATTTCCTACCTTTAGCTTTTTAAGGATACAATCCACCTATAGAGATGTGATAGAAATAAAAACTTTTCAAATTGGAGAATTATCGAGATTTTATCAAACAAGGTATAGTGAACCTTGTGTAATTATGGCTATATTATGTGGATGTAATATTAGCAACATCTCACAACAAAAGAAACAATTTTAAGCTGTCAGATGGTTGACAAATAATTGCCTATTTTAATTTGAGTGTCCACAAAAGTGTAAAACATATACAGTTATGTTACATATCAAGTTATGTCATATATAAAACAGTCACCTCCTGCTGTCTGTCCTTATGGCGTTTATGCTATATTTATTATGCTTCAATCTTTAATACTACACAATGGATTTTGATGTGGTTTTCATTAATAGATAGAGTGATTCTTGGGGAAGGTTTATGTGTAATAATACATACATAGGTATATACTGATTATTATATAATAGGAGGGAAAAATTGTTAATAATGTATATTGGTAGCTAGTGTTACATGAAGTATATTTACTTTAAATCTCACATAAACAACTTACTAATGGTAGACCAAGACCAGCTCGCGCCCAATTCACACCAGCTAGTTTCTCCCGCAAGACATCAGCCACTGGTGACACCAAGTTAGGTGGCGGGAAAACTGGGGTAGCGCATGACGGACATTGATAGCCTGCTGGAGCAGTGGTTTGAGGCAATGCACGATAACGAGCCTCTGCACAGTTCCAATGAAATACATCTGAAATGTTTTTACGTTAAGTTGTAAGACGTCAAAAGTTTGACATAGTAAATTTGAATGTTACAATTTATCTTCTATTTATGTATACTTACGATAGCAAGTCAAGCGAATGCATTCCTCATCCCCAAGTGTTTTAGTACAGATTTCACATATGGGATTATAATCACTGTCTTGTAACCATTGCAAATAGGATTGTATGATACACTGAAATTAAAAATAGGATTTGTTTGAATCTGTGATTTCATAAATAATGTATTGGTAAAGTTCTAGTTAGCGAGATATTTACCTTAGGGTGATTTGTGACCATGCAATATTCACAAACATTGACTCTGTGTTCGAAACAAAATTGGTTTGTAACTCTCCTTTTGGGACATTTGCAGAGACCCATGGTGTGCGAGATATACTAAGTTAGTTTCTTCTTTAGTACTTTACTCAATGGAATTCACTTGTTCTTGGTATTAGTATAGAAACTATAAATTATCAGAAAAATAAAATAAATACTATGCTGCAGAAGTGACCGCCTCTGTGTTGGTCGGCCACGTAAATGTCAAACTGCCAATATTTTTTTTACAATTTACTGCAAGCCAATCAGTATGTCATTATTATACCTGTCAATTACTATGAATCCTGTCACACTGCCTCAGTTTGCGTATTTTTAATAAAAATGCATTTCTAAATAACTTTGGCTAGCAATAAATAATATTGTTATTACTTACAATGGCAATGAAACTACTTGCGCTTAGAAATGTGGTGAACAAGCCCCTAAACTTGATATTTAAACATAATGTAGCTTTAGAAAATGTAGTAAACAATAACCTCCAAAGGAGTATAACCACAACTCCAGTAGCTTGTGTATCGTTTTTCAACAAACGTAAGTACGCTCCTTTTACTACGAGTTTGGTGCGCTCGTTAACATTTAGATTACACATACCTGTGTTCTCAATTTGTTACAGTGCCGGCAGAAAAATTATGGAAGTCTGTTACATCAGTGAGTAATGCTGGAGCTAAGAAGGGTCGTGGTAAAGGAGCTGGTCGCATTCGAATCAGAGACTTGAATCGTGGTCAGGTCATTGGCGTTGGTCCTGTAAATATGCTGTGGCCTGGTCTGTCGGCTCCAGTTATAAGAGGAAGGGAACTTCTAAAGCAACAAAGATTGCCTGATGATCCTGAGAGGTAATGAACAATTTGATGAATAACTATGGTATATATCATAAATGTTTCTGATCTCTAAAAGGGGAAGTAAAAATAACTTAACTACTCTAAGAAAAGAGTGATTAATGTGGATGATTCTAGAATGGTATGATGGGATTGTAGCAGGCAGTTGTAGTTGTTGGAATTCTGTTACTAAAACAAATTTGTACCTAATTTCAGAATGCAGAAGTTAATTAAAATAAGAGACTCAATGACCCATTTCCGTCGCTTGAAACTTTCTCCAATTGAAAGAGGATGGTCAGGGACTAAAATGCCTGGCCGCAGTATTGGACCCCCAGACCCAATTGGCGAAGGTAATCTTAATAAAATTTATACTACTGATTCCCTCTTGTACAGTCAAGAGGATAATGAACTTTTAAATTTCTTGTGTTATCATTTGTATCAACTTTTCTATAGATTAACTGGCAGCTCTGAGCATTTCTTGACTGTACAGTAAATTGTTGACGCAGTTTACTCACAGTCAATTGTTATCACACCCATTTTTTAGAGGGGTAGGCAGAGGTCACAGACCTCCATAACTTATTATCAAGTCATCATACTTTTGTTGATGATTTAATTAAACAGTTTGAACAGAAAATTATAAATATAGAAGTTTTCTATTAAAACTATGTATATGAACTAGACTAGTCAATCTCTTAAAATTACAGAAGTTATAACTGCAAATTATTAGTTCTTAATTATTTTTTCTAAAATTAATTTCCTTTACTTTCTTGCAGAGGAATTCACTGGATTTGACACAAAAGTTCTTCAACTCAGATCCCTGTTATTGATGAAAGGAAGTTTGGGGCGAACAAGAAGATACCAAGCAATGGTAAGAAATTTGTGTAAAAGACACAAATAGTGTGTTTGCCTCTCATTTTACCTACATAATTGGCAGAGGCGTGTACTGGCTTTTACAAGGTAGGCAGTAATCTCCACGATTGACACCTATGGATAGGTAACTGGTCTTTACCAAACACAAGTACCTACCTATCTACTCATCCACAAAACACAGGACCTTCGTTAGCCTATGTTGTGAGTACAACAAAAAAAGATCTAGCAACAACTCTATTATTAGTTTGGGTAACCAAAATAGTAAGGTAGGCAGTGTCTTTTTGCCTATATGGTGTGCACGCCACTGATAGTTGGATGTATGCAGTTCTCTTCCATAGAACCTTAGTGGTGGCATATTTTGTTTATAGGTTTTTTTTATAGTAAATGGGACAATAGCTACCCTATTAAAAGTTTAAACCATGTATATAACCAAATAATCAGCTTGCCTTCATTGTTTGCTCGACATTTCAATACAGTTACGTGTGCCAGCTACTGTTATAGCCAGCTTGAGAGACAGCTGGTTATTGTGGCATCAAGTTTCCTCCTTATTGTAGTAGTAGAGGCAATAGTAAGTACCACAGAGATAGAGAGATAGGATAGTCAACTCAGCAAGAGAAAATTACAATGATGTCGAAAATGCGCTGTTGAACTATCCCAGTACATTTACATTACAGTACATTTTTAATGATTATCAAATTTCTTAGAGAAAGTTGTTTGGTATCACAGGGGCACTCTAATTTCTTGAGTTTCGTCAACATTATTCATTTAATGAAGTATGCATTTCACATGTTTTTCTTTCCATCTGGTTGGATACTTGACTTCTGATCGGGAGGTCGCAGGTTCGAGTCCAGCTACTGGACGTGTACCAATGGGACTCTTTCAGAGCCTATGTACGCAACGCAACGCTCGTACGGTGAAGGACAACATCGTGATGAAACCCGCACACCACAAGGTGTGTGAGCCCTATAACGGGGATGGGCTCACCTCCTGTTATGTTGGGTTAAATACGCTTGGTGAATCGTGGGCATTTGCTTTAGCAAGTGCCTCGGCCCGCTTTGGGATTAAAAGGCGTGAAGTGTATTTATTTATTTTATTTTTATGTTTTCTTTATTAAAGCCTTAATTCACTTTATAGGTGATCACTGGAAATGGCAAAGGATTAGCCGGCTTTGGTCTGGGAAAAGCAAAGGAGGGTCATGCAGCTCTCCGAAAAGCTAGGAACCGTTCCGGACAAAAACTCATGGACTTTGAAATATGCAATGGTCATACAGGTACTAGCACTGTTTAATACAATATCAATACAGCAGGCCTAGCACGGCCGTCAAGAAAGATACGATATAGAATAGCTACGCGCTCTGATTGGCTGTTATGTCACACTTCGCGCGACTCAGCTTGTTTCAACAAATCGCAGCGCGTTATATGTCTTGTCACTTCTTTCTTGGTACGCTGTGCTAGGGGGGCAGGCTGTAACATTATGAATGGTCAGTGTGAGATGGTCTGAAACTAAAAGACATACAAACTGTTTGGTCTGATGGTTCTCAAGAACCATATCTGGTATATCTTCTAGTTTCAGACTTTCCCATACTTAATTTGTATTTGGTGTGTTTAGATGACCTTGTCACTTCCACCCACAGGGTTCAAGTCAGTAATAGTTCCTTGGCAAATAATTTAAAAATGCTCTCCATATGTAATATTGCGAGAGCAGGTAATACAACCAGTATTGTGGTTATTTTACATTGCACTGTATAAAATTCTTAATTTGCTTTTCAGTATTCCACGATTTCTACACTCAGTTTGGCAAGACGAAAATATTTGTGCAAAAGAAGAATGAAGGCTATGGAATAAAAGCACATCGGGCCATCAAGTGTATCTGTGAAGCCATCGGTATCAAGGACATCAGAGCTAAGATGGAGGGTTCCAATAATTTGCAGCATATTGTCAAAGCATTCATTATTGGTCTTTTGCAACAGGTAAGTAATTTGATTCAGCAAATTCTTCATAGCTAGACTTATTTTCTTTAAAAAGACATGTATTTATTACAATATATTATCAATGTAAGTACATTAAAAAAAATCCCCAAAATAAACCATTGGGGGTTTTTTACCAAGTAAATAATTACAATATCATCATCATGTCAGCCTTGTGATGTCCACTGCTGGACATTGCATAGGCCCAAAGGCGCGATAGAAAGATCTCACTTTTGTCTATTAACTAGTGGAGACCTCGCAATTTCATTAGTGTAGTTTCGGTTTTAAAATATTTTTAGGTATCAAATTAATACGAACTACAACACCCTCTATACAGCGACGCTTTTTGCAGGAACGGGATAAAAAGTATCCTATGTCCGTCTCGAGGTTCTAAATGTCTTCTTTACGTCCACCAATTTTCAGCCAAATCAATTCTACTGCTCTTGATTTATACTGTAGCTAAAACGACTTTCTTTTATATGTATGGATTATATAACTGTACATCAGTTAATATAATGATGATTAACTATTCCTACAGAGAACACATCAACAATTAGCTGAAGAGAAGAAACTGCACCTTGTCGAGTTTAGAGCTGAGAACGAGTATTTCCCCAAAGTTGTCGCCAGCCCCAGTGTCGTGAGGACCAAGGAGGAAATACCCCGAGATGAAACATTAGACTTTGTACAGTACGTAATGAACGACAAAGTCATTCTGCGCAAAAAGAAATTGCCCATGTTCTACGAGAAAATGCCCCATTACCAAATCTACCTGAAGAAATACGAAAAGTACAGGAACCACGAGAAAATACGGCACAATCTCAAGGCCGAGTACGGAGAAGTCAAGAGCTTCCTCACAGACAAGTATCCGGAAGTAAAGGAACAGGAAAACTAAGTAAATATTCAGTTTATAGTAGAGTGTATGTAAATAGATAATAAATAAAAAACCTTAATTTTACTTTTTATGTTTTATTCAATTCGATATTTTAAAGATTATTTATTTCCGTGATCAGATTTTCCTACATTCACAGTGTATAGGGTAATATAAATAAAATATAGGATATTACAAAAATAAGAACACACAGTAATGTGTGATTAGAGGACAGGGTAAATTGGATAAAGATTAACAAATATCTGGCAACAGTGTCGAACATTTAAATTAATCTCTAGAAGTGTGTCCCATTTGTTCTACGGACCAAGTACAAATTGCAAAAAAAAATATCTTGAATTTCTGAAGTGGCAACACTATACTATGGAGAAACGTCAGATTTTGACAGTTTTTCATAGATATTTAATTTCTACTCTTTTTTGCCAAGATGTAACTACGTCACTCTTTCCATAGGTACATAATGAAAAAGACGAACTTCTACTTTTCACAGCCGTATGTTTATCATAAAGACTTCAAAATCATTGGTCTAATAATCATGACATTGGGGTCTAAAATACGACATTTGACTGATTAGATCTCGACGTCAGAATCATACTGACGTCATATAATAATCATCGATAATCATAATATACTACTGACGTCGAGAGATATTCTATAGAACAAACGGGAGTATCTCTAGAAGCAAAGATAATATTTGACGATACTTTCACTGCATTCCGGTTTCTAGTCACCAGATAACGATTGTTAAAATTTGTCATGGCACCTGACGACCGTCCCATCATTAGACTAAAATGTATTTATACAAAAATATTTACAACTCTCAAAACTCACGCTTACCTAAAGCACACTAAATGCTCTAAATGCTAAAATTATGCAGCACCATATTCCGAATCAAAAATATTATTTTGTACAGCTTTGCTTGATTCAATAATTTTCATATTTGACAAAAAAAATCTTAAAATATATACAGAGTGCTTTTGAAAGGCAACAAATAAAAATGTACCCTAAAAATCTATTACAATAAAAATAGTAAAATCACAAAACTATCACAATGCAAAATGTGTTTGATAAACAAGAAGCTTGTGTGTACTCTACTTTAAAAAAAAAAACCATTTCTAATTTGTCTACAAATTATCTATTCATTCATGTCTGAGTAAGGTTTCATAGTCAATAACACCCCTCTCAATAACTATATCATAGACAAATCAATTTCTTCTTTATATACTAAAAATGACAAGCCTCTATACAGTCAACTTGGGATAAAGAGTCTAGTATCAGTTGTTCGGTAATTTAGTTCCGTGCTTAACTCTTAATGCAACAAGACTAAGATTTTCTCTTGGATTTTAAATTCTAATGACATAAATCTGACTACGTAATTTTGCTAAAAGAATAACAGTATAAGAAAATGTTGACCTAATATAATAACCGTAGTGCGGGATAAGGGCAGGAAAATTATGATGATGATGACAATAACCCTACATAGCATTCGCTGTTGTATATTTTTCTAGTAAATTGGTATAATCCCCCTACAGTGAAGGTATTCCTTGAGGTTCAAAGTTAGTTTAGACTAAGTGGGAATATATGTCCCTTTGTTGTATTAAGGGTTAACTGTCAAAATGTCAACCTTTGCATGAATAAAGGCCGTAATTATGTTGAACGTATTGTGACAAATGCCAAATTGATTTGTCACATTATTTCCACCAAATAGAGTATATTTTACATTAACCACCGGACAAAATAACCGAAGAACAGAGACTAGACCGAATAAAGGAAGATCAGTTTGAAAATTAGTTGTCTATGAAATAGTAATAAGTGTCTATGCTACTTTTGAGTGGAAAAAAAAGAAAAATATACGTACAATAATGATCTATGAATTACATTACTTAGCAAAGAAAAAAAAATCTGCAAGTGTTTCTAATTCCACATTATTTTCCGAAAAACCGTTACTCAGCGCATGGTAAAATAGACTAGATAAATACAAGGGCCTAAGAACACGATTAATTGAGCAATATTTATTGACATAACATAACGAAGCAGAATAATAAACCTACGAATTTTACACTTCATAGGTAAATAGGGAAGCGTTACACGACGTATTGATTACGCGAGTATTTTAAGCTGATCATTAAAATCCACACATAAAATATACATCATATCGATGGCTTCCGGCCAACTTGACGTAAGTGACATTTAAGTAATTTTACAGTAGTTTAAATTTAAAAAAAAGCAACGTTTTACCCGAAAAAGTACGACAGCTATGAAACCTAGACCAATTGACGCAGAAAAAAAATGTCTGTAAACTTCTGTTCACGGACGGTAGTTTGACGTAACAACGTCAAACATTACAGTAGTACATTATATAGGAGTGAGTGATCATCCCTCTCTCGTTCGTGCCGCGCTCTCACTTGCGGAACGGGACAATGACGTCATCTTTTTCGTGAATGCAGCCCGTAGTATCGAGTTATTAAACGTTGTCACGTCAAAACCCCGACTGAAACTGCGCACTCAACTCATTTTGGAGAAAAATGTGGTTTAGGCCTTTTTGGCTGGAAACCATCGATATATTTCTGAGTGTGGTTTACATACTTTCCATCTCTTTCGTTTCTAGTGTGACACGCGGAGAAAAAAATGATATGCATATTTAGAATACATCAAAACTAAGTCTCAATTACTAAGACGACCACGAGTAATTATACAGCTCGAGATCTTTCCTTAGATTAGAAGAGATATAAAAAGCAGACTACGCTGACTTTTGTATGGACCGCACTGCGTCCGGCGCAGTATGGTTTTCCACATAAAATCATTTAGACTAAAATTCTTATACCCCCTTTACCAATAAACGCGTTGTAACTTACACCGAAGTTATTACAGGTCCACTGAAACTGGTTAATCCTTATTTGACACACAACTGACAATTTAAGCTGAGCTTGGTATAATGTTGGTATAGATAATCCGCGTTTGTTGGTAAAGCCGCTAGCGGTTTTACAAAACACGGTCTATATTTTTGTTCTAACTCTAGTGTAGTTTCTTTCGCCTGGTAAATATAGCATGAGTAGTGCCAGGAGTACATAACGGACTACGTTCAATTATAGTAATTTGAATATAGACACAGAGCAAATTAGTCATACAGTAGAAGGGACACATATTTTTGATATATTCATAATTGATATTCTATCATCGAACTACGTTATTCTAAAAAGTATTAAGACTATGACTAAATAAAAAAAGATACAATACAACGTAACGTGTTCTAGATAGTGTATTTCAGCTACAAGTCCGTTTGTTCTACTTCTTTTTCCTTCTCTGTGTATTTATTATAGAATATACTCAGACCAAACACAACTATACTTGCAAGCCGCGTACAACCTTCTGTCTCTTTTCTACCAAAATTATGTACTTCTGGATCCAACCTGTCACTTTTACATCACTAGTATTTGACAATTTGTACGCAGTAAAGGACAGAAGATATTGTCACTTACTCTGACACTACCCCCTAGCACAGCACTCCATGAAATAAGTGACAAGACATATAACGCGTTGTTATTTGTTGAAACTAGCCGAGTCGCACAAAGCGTGACATAGCAGCCAATCAGAGCGCGTATTTGTTCTATGTCATGTCTTTCTTTAGGCGCGTGCTAGGCCTGCTGCATGATTTTCATATTGTTTTCTCGTTTTATACAGTTTAGGATTGAAAGTCATAGTTGTTTTTGGTCCGAGAGAAAATAATGTTTTCTCCCTCTTGTAAGTTGCAGTAAATACCCAGTTGAAATATATTTAGTGATGTTGGTTGTGCACTGTTTACTTACGAACGTGGTTGTTCGTATTTTACTCGCTTGTCGGTGAATCTGAAACGAAAGATACACGTAAGTGAAAATACGTCACTGTATACGCTGATGATGGAAAACGAATGTATCAGTTGCTTTTCTTCTTGGCACATTGTAACAAATTCTGTCAAGTCAAGTCCTATGTCGAAAACAAAGACAACATCTATATAATATATAAAAATGAATCTCGCTAAAACTAGAGAACTGCTGGACCGATTTCGCTAATTTTTGTCTTGAATTACACGTGGAAGTCCAAGGAAGGTTCAAAAGGTGTATTTCTTCAAATATACGAGGTACAACTCTCTTCTTTATACGGCAAAAGAAATGTTTGCCAGGACAGCTAGTCTTTTCATAAAAAAGTGTTAATCAGTTGATTGATAAGATTATGGAGTAAACAGATGGTGTTTCTACTAAAAAGGATAGACATTTGATAGTTTCGTTCGTACATTTGATAGTTTGAATTCGTACATCTTGAAACCCGGCAACATTATTCCGTAAAATGACAGATAGATCTGTCAAATAGTTCAACGATGTAATATATGTAATATTCAATACTATGGTGATTTCTTCGAGTGAACTGGAGAATCCAATTTTATTTAGTAAATGAAATGAAATTCTTTATTTAACGGTTTCGTGCGTAAAAATAAATGGCACTGTTCCCGCTATAGGTTACCCTGTGGTGCAGGACACAGAAATTAAGTAATTAAAATAAACTCAAGTTGAAATTGTTAAAAAAAAAGTGTCAGCGGGTGTGGCTGACTGTACCCGAGTACATACTTAGGTTGCAGATACATAGATGCAACCTAGTAGGTGAGTGGGGGCAGTTGGCCGCGCCCGCTGGCGGCCGCCTAGCGACAAGATAATAAAATAGGTATACATTTTTGGTTTTGTTAACTATAGGCTACATTTATAACTTGAATTGTATAAGCATTGATGCGCATGTCTGGTGCCAACAAACTGCTATGCAGTTTGGCATCTCAAAGATACAACTAACTGTATGTAATTTATAAGTGAATAAATCTATCTAAATATAAATATTTTTACCGGGACATTTTTACACACGGTCACCTGACCCCAAACTAGGATACCCTGTACTATGGGTGCCAGAGACTGATACAATTACATATATACTTTTAAATACATACATAGATAAATAAAACACCCAGACGCACACAACAAATGCCTCAGCTTATCACTAAAGCAATATGTCCGTGGCGGGAATCGAACCCGCGTCCGTCGTCCTAGAGGCAGATGTCCTGACCACTAGTCACTATCTATCAAGTGCGTGTACGTTGTGTGTACCTGGTCTAGGGCGCCACTTGTCCCGGCAGTCGGCGGCGTGTCGCGGCGCGAGGTGCGCGCGCACGCCGCCCAGCAGGTCGGCGGCGCCGGCGGCGGCCAGCGCCAGCGGCGCCACGGCGGCCCCCGGCAGCTGCCGGAGCACGCCCACCGACCGCTCCGACCGAGCCGCTATCGCCATTGTCGTTGCCGTCTCCGCGAAGCCCTGCAGTTATTCATTGGTTCATTGGCGGAATGGTTGTGATTGTCAGATTGGCGAGTCATTGCGAATGTGATTGTTTATCGTTGATATCTATATATATAAAGGAAAGTCGTGTTAGTTACTCCACTTATAACTCAAGAACGGCTGAACCGATTTGGTTGAAAATTGGTGCGGAGGTAGCTTAGAACCGGGATACGGACATAGGATACTTTTTACCCCGATCCTGTTTGTCGCGTCGCTCTATACGCGAATGAAATCGCGGGGCGTCTACTAGTCCATAATAGATTTTTAATTTTGAAAAATAATACCTACTACAAATTAGCTGAAAATGTCATTTCAGTTTCAAGTTGTATTTTTTAAATGGCAAGATGATCAAAATTTTCAAAGAACGATATATTTTTAATTTAGTTTACTATTTTTTTCTCAAAGATGACGTTACGGTGATATGTCGATAATTAATCTCCCTAAAACCAACTTTAACCGAAACTTCGTGCAACAACATCAATCAATATTCTGATTGACATCAAAATTCACATTCCTGATTAGTATTTTGATTGACAATCGACACACAAACTAGTAGTGACCTCTATATCATAGGTAAAATGCGTTTAAAAATGCCTTACTGTAAAGTACTACCAATGTAGCCACTGAAAATACCCCATACGTATTTTGTTCAGGAACTCTTTAACTGCATTTCGACTATGAACTGGCAATACGTCCTATCTAAACCGCCAGTATGATACGAGTTTGATTAGTATTACTATGTCAGATAGTACTTTTTGTTTAAAAAAATGCATGAACTTTTAAGATCAGATAGGACCTGTTGCTAGTTCAAAGTCGTATTGTCGTATATACAAGTGTTACCTCTCTAAGCCGGCTGCAAGCGGCGGCGACGCCAGCTCGCAGGTCAGCGGGGGCAGCCGCGGGGTGTCGCCGCCGCCGCCGCCTCCGCTCGCGCCGGCAGTATGCCGCCTGCAGCTGCAGGGTCGGTCCCGGCGTCAGCATGTCGAACGCGGTCTCCGCTAGAGCCTGCGGTTACGTTCACCACGTATTAGAGCTAAGCTTACACACGTACGGACGGCCATGAAAGTGGTCTATTAACCCGTTAACGCCCAGAAGAATACTTATTCTTTAATTGATTTTGACTTTTATTACCAAGTAATAGAGCTTAAAAAACTTGTCAGTCTCCGAGAACAGTGGACGCTAATGGGTTAATGGGAAATTTTCTTTGACGTTTTCCTGATAGATTTTTGGGCGGAGAACTATCATTACTGTCATACTTTCCAAACAAAGTTTGACAGTAATGACAGTTCTCCGCCCGAAAATTTGTCACAAAAACTTCAAAGAATATTCCCCTTTTTACGTTTAAGGCTGGTTTTTTTTAACACAACAAGCATTTGACCTCCATGCTGCCTGATGTTAAGCAGCGATGTGGTATACGATGGAGCACACTTGTCAATTAGGTACCTATTTAGCAGTGAGTTAAGAGTTGTGGTATTCAGAGTCTTAAGACTAAGGTAGTCGATCTAAGTCTCAAAACTGTCAAAATGCACTGTAACCTCAGTCTCAGCAAAGAATTAGTATTTACACTGTTGAGAATAGTCTCGTGATTGTGAGTTATGTCTGAGCTGAGCCTTGAATTTGTGGACTATTGACACCAATTGTAGGGTACAGGCAAAGAATAGGGAATGTCCAAATGAGTTGATTTTGAGAAATTCACATTTAAAAGTTTGAAAGTCATGGACATTCCAATTTTTTTCCCTTTCAACCAAAAACAAAACCGCCTTTTTTGCGCTATCTAGTTGTTTTCTATAAAAGCTAATGATTCGGAATAAAAGTACCATAGACGATAAGTTTCTTCCAATTAAAAACAAAAAAAAAAAAATATGTGACATCCCTTGTTCCTTTAAATTCCTTAAAAAAAAAACAGATTATCTAGAACTTGACATAACCTTGAAATACACTATGTATGTGTATTTCTTTCCGGTTCTTCTGGCCAGTAAAATAAATTAACCCACTGTTCACCAAGCGTATTTAACCCAACGTGACAGGGGACGAGACCATCGCCGTTATAGGGTTCACACACCTTGTTGTGTGCGGGTTTCATCACGATGTTGTCCTTCACC
>SJJU01003744.1:0-10792 GCA_012932125.1 Conopomorpha cramerella
TGATGATTGTTACACTAAAAGAAAGCTAGGTTTTTACAAATGAACATAGGCTACTTTTTATCCCGAAATTCCAACGGGAACGGGTTGATATTATTATAAAGAAGAAAGAATTGTATGGGTGGATGTTTGTAACTAATAAAAGCTACTTGACGAAGGAACAAAAAGGATGCAAGTAACACCGCGTGGCACAGCTAGTATTTAATAAAGTCAGATTGCATTAAATTATCATCTACTTTAGCCGTATGGTGACGGCGAATAGAATACATGTGTCACCACCCCAGCCCAACTTTTCCCGTCATGGGTCGTAAGAGGCGACCGAGGGAGCTCTCCAGAGAACGGACAGCAGCGCTCTCTGTGAGTTAAACCACAACACCACTGCAATCGCCAACCCGCCTGCCAAGCGTGGCGATTACTGGCATTTCACCCCAAATGACGGATCTCATTGGGGGAGGCCCTTGTCCAGCAGTGGACGTTATGTGGCTGATGATGATCATCTACCTAATTTTATTCTATCACTTTTCAGGAGTCCGACTTCGCCTTCGACACATTCGTGAACCTCTCGGGCGTCAACCAGCTGAACATCCTCAAGGACCCGGCAGACTTCCTCACGGTGAACCTGGACTTCCTCACGTTCCTCGACCGGGAGGACGTGAAGGAGGCAATCCACGTGCCGAACGTGACATTCTCCTTGTTCAATAGCACCGTCACCGCGAAAATGGCCGCCGAAGAGTGGTTGACCCTGCTGCCTTGGTTGGAGGAGATTCTGGAGGCTGGCATTCCTGTTATGTGCTACAGGTATTTTTTATATTAATTGCTGGGCACAATGTGTTACTATCAGCAGGTCTAGAACCCGTGTTAAGACACGACGTGACACGTTGACTCTTATCTCCCGCTTCGTGTGACTCAGCTTGTATCAACAAATCGCTGCGTGTCATCTGTCTTGTTACTTCTTTGTTGTGCTAGCTAGGGGGGCTGAAGACATAAAATGCATAAAATGTTTTAACGGGTGATAAACTACTTCTACTACAGGTCTATTATGTATGTGTAAAGTAATACACGAAATTCTGATTTAATGTTAAGAGTACCTGCTTCTCGGTTTGGAATTCCGCCATGACATTTTTTCTGCGTAGGTACATGTAAAACTCTCGCCTTTATTAACTCTATCCGGGACAATGAACGCCTATTAGCGTCATAACAATAAACTATCTATTGTGTCTGTTTTACTGTCCGCCAATGTGTTAAAATGGTTTTTAACCTTTTCATATAATTTGAAACTAGCGATCCGGCTGGCATAAGCTGAAAACAGATCACAGTGGCGTGTAATGGAGAGGCCTATGTCCAGCAGTGGACAAGTGTGGGCTGATGATGATGATGATGACCCGGCAAACGTTGTTTTGCTAATATATATATGTCTCACATAATTATTTATCTGCTATTATATGCATGTTATACATATAACTCTTCCTCAAGAATCACTCTCTCTGGTGGAGAAAACCGCATCAAAATACGTTGAGTAGTTTTAAAGATCTAAGCATACATAGAGACAGACAGCGGAAGGCGATTTTGTTTGATACATCACCGTAATTTGATCATCATCCCTTGTGGTTTTAAACTGCGATGCCGTCTACGATATATTCCTTAACAGCTGATCCGGCAAACGTTTTTTCCCAATATGTCTCTGCTATTACATGCATGGACTATAAACAAAACCTTCCTCAAGAATCACTCTACATTCTAAAGAAAACGGCGACAAAATACGTTACGTAGTTTTAAAGATCTAAGCATACATAGGGACAGACAGCGTGAGACGACTTTATTTTATACTATGTATTGATTAGGATCTGTTCAACTGTGACATGAGCTCGCAAAGACACTTCCTTAACCTCAATAAAAATCATGGGTATTTGTCCTCGTTTAGAATGTCTTAGGAGTATAAATGGCGATATTAACGGTCGGCAGTGGCGTGCACACCATATTGGCTATGTGCGCGACGGTGGCGACGCGTAGCGTTTACAACATTTGCGGGAAGCTGACAAATAATAACAATGTAAACATTGTTAGTTTTCTTTGCAAATATAAATAAAACCAAAGATTAAAATAGTATTGTTGACCATATTTAAGTGAAATTTATTCTAATAGTTTGTAAAATTAATATAATAATTAAAACCGGGTTTGAAACTATTACACATAATATTAGTTTCCAACCACAAACTGAGATAAAATGCAATAAATTAGTATTAGCCGAGCATGTAAGAACGCAACACGATAAAAGTTAACAACGCAACAACAGTTATGGCCCATTTCTTTGCTTTGATTTTGTACTACAATCAACACTTGACAGCTGATCATCCGCATTTGTTTCCAATTTCTGCCGTGTTGTGCGCTGCGGTCGTTATCTGTCTGCCACTGCTCGCTTTGCACATAGCCAATAGTATCAAACAAGTTTAACACACTATTCCATGAAATAGCGAAATGGGACAAAACCTAAATGGAGTCGTGCATTCATACGAGAAATTAGCATCGGACGCGACATGAGGTTGCCGCGGGGCGCGTGACGGGGCAGGGGTGGGCGCAGACAGGAGGATTACGCGCGACCGTGTTGACTGATCCCTCTAATCTCTGATTTGTATCGAACTGTATCTAATTAGAATCAAACGCAAGATAATATCGGTTGACAGTAATTTTGTGCGAGGAGTATATTATTCCGTGATTGTACCTACTCGTAGAAGTGTTATTCTTTCACGGGTTTTCTGCCACGTTCGATAAATAAAAATGTGATTTCTTTCTTTCTAATAAAAAAAATTGTCAAAAAAATCTGTTCACCCAGTCAAAAGATATGAGGTAAGTTAACGAACATAAAACATTGATAACCTCAGGTACTTCCCAATAGTAGAATATCTTAAAACACACATGAAAAATGTCTAGGGATCAAGTACATTTTAGAAGATTGCAATCAAGAATATATTTTACAGGCATGGGGAATTAGGTAGGATACCTACCAATTCAGAAGATTAGATTTAAATAATTAGATTTTTTAGAGCTAAAAATGTTCTTGATCCCTAGACACTTTTTATGTGTGTATATAAAAATCAATGGCACTTTTCGTTGTAATGTTATGACTGAACGAGTGAACCGATTTCGCTAATCCTTCCTTTGTTGTGTTTATTATTGACAGCAGAAGGTTCTTATGAAAGAAAAAAAAATACATCCATCACAGGCCACGCTGGAGGTTTTACTAATTTTATATTCATAATAATAGTTAAGACAGGACAACGTCTGTCGAGTCCACTAGTAATCTATAATCCAATCGATTGTGCCATCAATCATCAATCAATCATAATCAATTTTGCTGAAAATGATAAATTATTGTATAGGTACGCCACAGTCACTTTCGCTGAATTATTAATGCAGATAATTAGGCACTTAGACATTTCACATTCCGTTATTATTGGTTCATAAATAAGTAAGTACGTCGCTGAGTTTAATAATAATTATGTATTTTATTAACGAGTGGGTACCAATCCTATGTGGGTGGTTGCGCATTATGCAAATCAATAACTTAAAGGTCGCTAATAAAAAAAAAGATAATAAAAGTTAAAACGAAAAGTCATGAATAATATATTATACGTTTTCACAATTCCCACGAAACACAGTGTGGCCAGATTCTCGTGCAACGGTAATACACCGCAAACGCCTGAAATAATACTAATAGCAAAAACCAACACACTACGAACATAATCGTTGCCTTACAACAAATCCAGGCGCTCGGTACACGGACGGACAACAAAAGAAAAACGCCACCCGACTGAAAAACCGAGACAGGGCATCTGTTAAACGTGTCAGATTTACAAGGCAAGCCCGACGCTGGGACAGAGAGTTTCATCAGGTAATAAAACATCCGGCGAGGGTTACTTTTCAGGTTGATATATGGGGTTAGGTCGGCAGGGGTCGCGGGGGGGTGAGGTCCCGCCGTCCATCACCGGAGGGGGCGAGGGTTGCGTTTACATCGACTTTGGCTTGTTAATGCCGCGAACTTTACCACTTTCGGTATTTGGCAAGGATTTAGGAATTTACTTTGCGGTTGCGCCGCTAATTTATGACCAGGAAACTCCGGGGACAAAATTCCTATTGAGTGAGGTACAAAGCTTTACCAATATTAAATACCAGTTTCAAATACAAATACAAAATGTTTATTGCGTTCTAAGTGTACAGTTAACATCTTATAAGTTTAGTTACAACTTAGAAGTCATTTTCTGTCATTGCAATGTTTAAGGTATCTAGTAGAAGCTGCAGACAGGCACCTCTTCAGGTCCATGTCTGCAGCATCCACAGTTGAAGGATCGTTAGATTAAGCACAGCTAATATTATAATGTGTTACTGCAGTTGATTTACCAGTGACGTGCACACCATATAGGCAAAAAGACACTGCCTACATTAGTATTTTGGCTACCCGACATAATAATAGAGTTATTGCTAGATCTTTTTTTGTTGTACTCACGACATAGGCTCGCGAAGGTCCTGTGTTTTGTGGATGAGTAGATAGATATATTTTGTAAAGACAAGTAAGGTAAGACCTATGTATAGGTAACGTAATGGCAACCCGTGGGGATTACTGCCTACCTTTTCGTAAAAGCCAGTGCACGCCACTGTGATTTGCCATTTACGCGAACCTAGCTGTTTGCATCTACTCCCATATAGTGCGAACCGCCAGGATATGGAATGACTTGCCGGAGTCTGTGCTTTCCTGCGCAGTACAGTCCAAAGGTATTCCAAGTCACTGAGGTGAATAGGTACCTAATGAACAAGTGTGCTCCATCGTAGACCACATCGCTGCTTAACATCAGCCAGAATGGTGGTTAAACGCTTGTTCATTGTGAAACAAAAACACCAGTGTTAAATCTCCTTACTTTCACTCAAATATTACAGTGACCATAATTCTTCAGAGTCTACACCAAGAAAAATACTCTAAAACACACACAAAAAAAGTAGTTAAACTGTGTCCTTCACAATCACGAAGCGGATTGTACGAACATTTTAAAGTGTCCATTAAAATACTTTTAGCCGTTGAACGTGGCCCCTGCATATTCATAAAGCTAATTTATACGGCAATAAAACTCGCGGGCAAATGATAACGAAGACTTATGGTAACAGCACAGTTAATAACGTTTGTCTTGATAAAAATGCAATATTTTGTTGCTACTAATGTCCCCGGGGATCTTGATAGTGGGTTTTGTTACAACGATTGCGTTTCAGATGTCTGAGGCAATTTCACCGGCTGCGATGAATGTATGTAGGTATAAAACAATACAATACAAACAGCAGTTTGTATATTATCTCGACATCGGAAGCATAAGGTCTGTCTTCTATCGGGTGCATTTCGGAGAGTGTGCTACGGAGTTGCCTAACCTAATACCCTCATCGCGTTTTTACAATAGGACAACCAGGAGAACGGCTAAACGTCATCCATACCAGGTGGATTTGCCATTTACGAGAACCAAACGGTTTGCGTCCACTTTCATAGTGCGATCCGCCAGGATGTGGAACGACTTGCCGGAGTCTGTGTTTCCTGCGCATTACAGTCTGAAGGACTTCAAGTCACTGGGGTGAATAGGTACCTAATGAACAAGTGTGCACCATCGTAGACCACATCGCTGCTTAACATCAGGCAGTATGGTGGTCAAGAGCTTGTTCATAGTGAGAAAAAAAATGTCGGATGTGTCATTTTGTTACAATCACACATCCGACTTTATGCTTCTCACGTCGAGATATAATTATCTCGTACTGATAAATTGTTAGACACATTTACACACACAAGTATGTACCTTGATGGGTAACACCTTTGGCTTAACTATTGTTGTGCGCCAAATAAAGATCATTATCATGAATGAATGAATATCACTTTATTGCACACTGTACATTACGAATGTAAAAAATTACAATGGAAAAATTGCAAAACGCGACCTTATCGCTCATAGCGAATTCTTCCAGGTAACCTAATTTAAAGATTACAGGAGCTTAACAGATAGAGTAATGGGCCTGGCAAGTGTATCATCATCAGCCCATATTTGTCCACTGCTGGACATAGGCCTCTCCAATTGCATGCCACTGTGATCTGTTTTCGGCTTCTCGCATCTAGCTTCTGGCGGCCACCTTGCGCATAAAGATATATATAAGATCTAAATTAGTTAGGGTACTAAGTACCAATTACAAGGAAATAATTTTAAGTATTGATAGGTTTAAAACTGTATCTTCCCCTCTTCTACGCCAATTTGCTGTGTCTACCAGGATGCCAGTTTCCTTGCCTTAAGTATATAAATATCATCAAAATGATTTACATTTGACATTAAACAAAAGAAGGAGACAACCATTATTGGCAAAAAAATAGTTTTAACAAAAAAAAAGAACCAACTTCAACCCGTAAACTAAAAAGTAAAAAATAAATTTACTTCTTACAAAGTAATACTTATTTTCATTTAAGTTGTTTAATAAAAATACTTAATTAAATAATTATATTAAAATATTGTAGTCGGTGCCAAGTAAATGCTGCAACAAGCTAACCAAGTAATTACAAACTAAATAAATCAAAACAATAACAGTATGAGAAAAAAATATGTGTCTAACATCAAAAGTGTCTAGGTATCAAAAACATTTTTAGCTCTAAAAAAATCTAATTTATTTAAATCAAATCTAATCTTCTGGATTGTCTCCTACCTAATTCCCCATGCCTGTATCAATGACTTATCACCACATTTTGAATAAATTATGAATGAATTCAGTTTTTGTAAAATATATTATTGATTGCAAATCTTCTAAAATGTACTTGATCTCTAGACACTTTTGATGTGTGTATTTCGTTTTTAAGGAAAATATTTCCGCCTAGAGATGTAAGACCACACTACGATCATCATCTTGTTAGCCCAGTAGGGCATAGGCTTCTTCTAAAATGTACTTGATCCCTAGACACTTTTGATGTGTATATTTCGTTTTTAAGGAAAATATTCCGCCTAAAGATTTTTAAGACCACACTACCATCATCATCTTGTTAGCCCAGTAGGACATAGGCTTCTTCTAAAATGTACTTGATCCCTAGACACTTTCGATGTGTGTATATAAAATCGAGCCACCAGTTTCTGAATAACATGACACACAATTTACCTAGTAACGTGGGAGCATCGTATCTATACTCTGTCACATCTCAACCCGTTTCTCAGCATGTCTATTCCCGTCCGAGGCCTTATTATTCGATGTAGAAAACAAATAGTAAATCAGCATGTCTGGGGCGTGAGGAATGAATTTGTCGGCGAGGTGATTCCGCGGTGACAGATCGCCGAACCGCCCCTCGTGTTTCACCCGCCGCCGCCGGCAGCTAGCGCGGGCTTACTCCCGACACTGGCAAGTATAATAGACCGTGTTGCTAAGCCTAGATTATTTTATTCACTTTCTTCGTAATAAGTATCGCTTCGGAAATAAAAAAATGTGTCTGAAATGTATTTTTATTAAGGGTGGAATGGATAATAGGCAACTTCGATTGATAACTTCTAACGAACAAATCGATCGACGAATCTGTCGATTATCGATCGATCGATCCTCTATCGATCAATTGGTGTAGTAACGCCCTAACGTACATTTCAGAGATGTATTACATCACCTTTCACAATCATAATCAAATATAGTTTGCACAGGAATTTATAAACAAAGTCAGGATATATTACCGATATAGTACGTATCCAACTATTATAACTTTCTAGAAATATGAATCTACACGAATCTCTCTCTCTCCTACGCCATATTGCTGTGTCCATCAGGATCTAAGTACAATGTAATTGCACTAACCATTAATTTACCACCTAAGAGTACCATTGTAGAACGCAATAAAGAATTGAGACTTTCTTTTTAAACAAAACCTGTATAAAAACTGTAAGTATTGATTTTGCTGGACTGCAGACATTCCGCAAAAAAAATGTTCTTGCTGTTAATTATTTATTAACATTAATTTTATAGTCTAAGTATGCGCAATTACGTCCGTTTAAGTGTATAAGTTATATCAGGTACATTCTATGAAAAGACGAAAATTATTATATTATTAAAAAGCGTCAAAGTCAAAATCCACGACAAGAATGGCCTCAACCACTCACCCCGTTCAGTGTCCGCTGGTGTCTACCGAATTTATGGCCACCCTAGCCAGAAAAAAATGTAGACGCCGAGCAGGAAATTTCAAGCCGTTTTATTCACCCAATATATTTTATTTGGAGGAAATGACGCGATGCTCTTTCCACGGATAAATGTTGTTGAGATTTATCTTCTTGACACCGAATCTTTTACTGTCTGCTCTAAAGGATGTCTGCTAGATGGCATATATTTTTCCCGTCAGAAAATATACTTGAATGGTGACCCTACTTCACTTTTTCACTGGAGAAGGATTAGATCGCATCTCTTTTTGTCGTACGTGCCTTGATTCGTGTGGGAAATTTATTTCGGCGATTCCGCTTACTCTGACAGTGTTATTTATAAGGAGTGAGTTACTTTTTACGCCTCACGATCACAGATGTACGTACACATTTGTATAATAAGTATGTGTATACATTTTAGTGCACTGAATGGCATAAAATACATTGGAACTGTGATGTGTTATACATTGTAGCATAAGCATATTTAGTATAGTACATTTTTCTTTAAATGAGATAACTAATAAACAAACATCACAAGATTAGAAATGAATGACAATCCGAGCTAATTTTACTAGTTTCATCCATGTGGACAGTTGTTAGCTCTAGTTCAGTTATTCACGGATTAATTTATGTACAAACTGGATACCGTAAAGCGTTTCATTGCAACAATTTTTCTTCGCATAAAATGACAGTACATTGTCAATCATCTTTTCAGTTCAGATTTGCATTGTTTGTTTACTAGTTATCTCATTTAAAGAAGAACGTACTATACGTGAGTTATCATAGGAAAATAATAAACTGTACATCAAAATTACTAACTTGCACACCTAAAAAGCCAAAGTTATCATCAGAATGGCAATTAGGTGTGCAAGTTAGTAATTTTGATGTACAGTTTATTATTTCAGTTAGGTTAGGTTAGACTTTTTTGATGCACGTTTAAATACTATCCGTTATCATATAATAAACCTTCAGTCTAAGCCGAACATCCGTCTTTTATTGACACATCCATACCAGGTGGATTTGCCATTTACGCGAACTAAACGGTTTGCGTCCACTTTCATAGTGCGAACCGCCAGGATGTGGAACGACTTGCCGGAGTCTATGTTTCCTGCGCAGTACAGTCTGAAGGTCTTCAAGTCGCGGGTGAACAGGTACCTACTGAACAAGTGTGCTCCATCGTAGACCACATCGCTGCTTAACATCAGGCAGGATGGTGGTCAAACGCTTGTTCAGTGATTAAAAAAAAACATCACCATACGATCATTAACGAACTAAGAAAATTGGCACGAAATGAAGGGGGTTTTAAAATCGGCAAAATAAAGAGTACGAAGGCGAACGAACATAGAAAAAAGTAGTTCCATCTCTTTCGTTTTCAACTATAATTGACAGATTGTTTTTTTGTTTTCGAAAACTCCTCACGAGCGTCTGTGGTCCAGTTGGTCGGACCCTTGATTTGTAACCGGGAGGTCCCGGGTTCGAGTCCGGCTACTGGACGTGTACTAATGGGACTCTTTTTCAGAGCCTATGTACGCAACGCAACGCTCGTACGGTGCAGGACAACATCGTGATGAAACCCGCACACCACAAGGTGTGTGAACCATATAACGGCGATGTGCTCACCCCCTGTCACGTTGGGTTAAATACGCTTGGTGAACCGTGGGTATTTGCTTTAGCAAGTGCCTCTGCTTACCCCGCTTTGGGATTAAAGGCGTGAAGTGTATGTATGTATGTATGTAAAACTCCTCATTACATTAAAACTCAAAGCAAAAAGGAGGTCGTCTATCGTAAACGGCCAAGGGGAATTTTCATTGTCGTTTTTCTGACAGATTTTCTGGCGGAGAAGAGAACTGTTATCACTGTCAAACTTTGTTTGGAAAGTATGACAGCAATGACAGTTCTCCGTACCGCCAGGATGTGGAACGACTTGCCGGAGTCTGTTTCCTGCGCAGTATAGTTTGAAGGTCTTCAAGTCGCGGGTGAATAGGTACCTACTGAACAAGTGTGCTCCATCGTAGACCACATCGCTGTTTAACCTCAGACAGGATGGTGGTCAAACGCTTGTTCATAGTGATTAAACAAAAAACTCCCCATTATAATACAACTAACCCTAATCCGCCCTTTGTAAGCCAATGAGTCTCTTAATTCGAAACGACGTACAGTAGCTTCCGGCATCCGAGCCTGAACGAACCACCGCGCCGCCTCGCCGGGCAAATTATCGCCACGGCGGCCTCGGCCGGCTAATCTTCCACTAGCGAGAGCAAACGCGTAATGGCCTCAGACCAAATATAGACTAGACTTGCAAACCACGTAGCCTTCGTAGACCTGCCTCTTTTCAACCTAAATATATGGAATTTAATGTACTTCTCGATCCAAACAATTATTATTTTAATCTAGCATGTAAGTTTTTTTGTTAATTAAATAATTTGTTATTTATAATGTAAATAGCAAACCCGGCGAACTCCGTTTCGCCACCAGATGGGTTCGTTTCGTTTACCCGCTTTTCTGTTGAATTTTCTTTGCTATAAACCTCACGGAGCTTGAAACCTTTCCAACGAATGCAAAACCGTGGAAATCGGTTCGTGCGTTCTGAAGTTATAGCGTCAGGGAGGAAAACCCGACTTATT
>SJJU01003747.1:0-35298 GCA_012932125.1 Conopomorpha cramerella
TTAGCAAGTGCCTCTGCCTACCCCGCTTTGGGATTAAAAGGCGTGAAGTGTAATTATTAATGTTATTAGGATGTACCTAGCGCTTGTAGCACGTTATATGAAAACGGAACTGACTGAATATAACTATACAGTTTGGAGCTGAGTACAGATTGTTTTTTATGGTAAGCATGCAGTTTTTCTTGTTACTAAAATCGATGAGACGGTTTCTAAGAACAGATCTTCGTATGTCTTATAGTTTAAAATTCTCCCAAAATTACCGATGTATAAAATAAATTATGATGCTTTTTTATTTTTGTTAAAAATATACTTGGCAACAGGGGTAATCTGTTCCTGTGGGAATATAATAATATTCGGGACAATATTGTAGTCTTTAATAGAACATTTGAATGAATTTTCATGACAATCGGTTAGGTAATTTTCGCTAGAAAGCAAACCAAACAAACTCACGTTCTAATTTTCTATAATTTTCGCAGGGATACGTCAATGGTGAATGTTGAACCATAACCAATTTTTCACATAAGATGTTCATGATAAACAAATCATCCAACACATACCCACTTATCTATTGTGATCCGAGGTTATGGCGCCAAGGGGCACGTCAATATTGATTGATTGATTGTTTACATTGGACCTGTCATTATGTTTGAATCGATGTGTGAACTGAGATAATATGTAACGTTATGGGAAACAAAAGGCTCTTCTTTGCGGATATGACCCGTGGTTAGATAACCAGTTACATATGTATGTATATACAATGAAATAGTAAGTTCGTAGGTACTGTGCAGCACCCAGTTTTTGCCTCTTCAAAGCCAGTCGGAACATAGAGGGGCAAGACCACGTGACACGATATGAGAGCATATTATAGTGTGCTTCTATTCTGGTGATGAAGAGGAACAAACACCCCATCCACCATTTTCTAATATCTATATCACATAATATGCATTCTATAATAAGATTAATAAACTATAAACTAATATCTTGTAATTTGCACTGCCACTCTAATGTTAAAACTCATATTAATGTAGACATTAAGGTTCACTTTTCATTCGTCACAATATAACAACTCTACCTTATTGTTGTTTTAGTAACACAGGAAGTGTCACCGACCGCCGGCCGTACCATAGTAGAGAAACTACATTTGCAATCATATTTAAATACCCCTTACCAATATACGAATTGTCACTTATACAGTGGTTATTACAGGTCTACTTGAACTGGTTATTCCGTATTTGACATACAACTGACAAGTTAAGTTGAGCTTTGTGTATCTACGAAATAGCAATTCCGCCATTATTAGTAAGGCCCTTAGACTTTACTGAAAAAAAGGAACGGTTAAAAAACAAAAGAAAATGAATTCTGTCAATGTAAAATAAATATATTCTGAGCTGCCAGTTCATGTACGACAGCCAGAACGCAACAGTAGGCACAGTCAAGGACTGTATGAGCGAATTTATTTTTAAATATGGCTATGGTTAATCTTTGACTTTACATTTCGTGATGCCTTCTAAGGCGACTCTTGCGCGAGCAATGCTACGACGACTAGTTATAATTACGACGAGTATTTTTTTTGCATACAAATAAGCAGATGCAATATCGCAAAAGAAGTTTCACACTGTTTTTAGCTTAATAAGTTATTCAATAATTTTTTCATTATTTCATATTCAAAAAACATTTCAGGAAATTGTAATAGTTGATTAGATATCTTGAAACCGACACCGCGGGTTTATTGTTCCCGTGAGAAGTCCGGGTTAAAATGCAGCCCATTTTTATACAAGATTAGGTTAATCTAGGTTATAATGCATCAATCGTTTCGTAAGAATTCGTTCTGTAGGTGTTACGTGAGTAGGTAAATAACAAACATACACAGTATCATATCACATGCTATAATTTATGCATTATATACATTATTAGCAGTGTTTGTCTGCTACTACATGCATGTATTGTACATTATAAATCTTCAAGAATAACTCTATATACTAAAGAAAACTGCATCAAAATCCGTTGCGCAGTTTTAAAGATCTAAGGACTTTATTCGATTAGTAAAAAACAGTCTTAGCTGAATTCAGTTATTATAGATACTTGCATAATGTACCATTTTCATATAGAAATTGACCATGTCGTTGAGATGCTTCATAATTAGGTATCTACTATCACTAGCACGCTACTATATTTTTTTTACCACTATGAACAAGCGTTTGATCACCATCCTGCCTGATGTTAAGCAGCGATGTGGTCTACGATGGAGCACACTTGTTCAGAAGTACCTATTCACCCGCGACTTGAAGACCTTCATTATTTACGTGAAAGGTGCACAACCACTGCTTTTTTTCTATATTAGCCCAGAATAATGTCTCACTTTTTTATACCGTGCCTTCCTTAAATGTATTTTATTTATCAGGAGAGCTCACGGTTATCTGGATTCGTTCTTATGTTCTAGGTGGTACAGTAAACCACAACCTCACGCTCCGGTCGGCGACCTGCCCTTAAACAAAGCATTATCTAATGAAGTCTCAGCTGTAGTGCCACTGGTACCCGCAATTCCATCGCAATTATACGGGGGTATACACAATCTTAGCGATTTCCCCTATTCGTACATGGTACACAGTCAACATTAACACAGTGAGGACACTTAACTACTCTCGAAATATCTATTCAAATGAAAATAATTCTCTACTCTCATTTACACATCACCGAAAAACTATACATCAAGTTACGTTTTAAACTCAAGAAAGTAGAAAATTCAATTAAGAATTAATAAAAACATGTCTTTTGTATGGAGTAGTCGAACTTTGTATTGCTGCACTGTGGCCGGAGTCGTGACTCGGGCACAGCTTTCTACGCCCTTGCCGCCCTACATGGAAAGTATCATTTGAACCGTAAGGCCTTTATGTATGTGCCTGTGTGACCACGTAGATTTATCCACAGTTAGTAATAACACGCTCGTGAGCTGATTGGGCCGAAGGGTGTGATTTACGATATCATCTCTCTGCAGGTACATTTGTAACTGTGAAATTAATTGGTTTTACATGACCGCGTGTTTCTTGTCTTGTAGAATTATTTGATTACACACTGAAATGTTTGGCGTCTCGCAAGACGGGGAATCTTCTTTGACGTTCTTCTGTCAGGTTTTCGGGCAAAAAAAGTTTTTTTCCAAAAAAAGTTTATAGCGTGTGACAGTAATAACAGTTCTTCACCCGAAAATCCGTCAGAAAACGTCAAAGAAAATTTCCCATTTTTAAGGCAGAGATGTGTGCGAGGAAGTGGTTTTTTCAATTCTATGTGTTGTATGATGGCTACCCCTCTAGATCCCAATGCAATGTTTGAGCATGGTTGGTTTCAGAATTAGTTTTCCATATTGATTGTTTTTGATCTTGATCACGGTGCAGTAGAGATAAATAAATACACTTCACGCCTTTTAATCACAAAGCGGGGTAGGCAGAGGCACTTGCTAAAGCAAATGCCCACGGTTCACCAAGCAGTAGAGTTGCGCTTTAAATTGCTTAATATCATAGAAATTCAATATTTAGTTTCCCAGATAAGTTATGTTAGTTTCAAGCTTGACATATATCAGTAATTTCACATGGACTTCAAACAAATATATCCTGCATTACCTCCCATAAAATAACGTTATTTTGAAGGTTATAATACCAGGTATCACGGCGCGAAATTAATCAAAGATAACCAATCAGCTTCAGTTTATCTTCAATGGTAACAACATTGAATATCAGTGCGCGTTCCTAAAAAAAAACAAGATTTCAAACACAAAATAATCTTTGTCATCTCAAAGAAGAGGAATAAAGGGTACTAGAATGAAATCAGACATAAGTCGTGATTCGTTTGTTTAGCGTACACCGACATCGCTTTGTATTTGGCCGTTGTTAGATTTGCAAGAAACCGTGTGGTCATGAACATGAATCTGCTGAGCTATCGTCTAAGGAGATCTCGGATCGTGCACGTCAAGGATCGTCCTTGAGATGAGTGAATAACGGGGGTCCGCAAAACCAACAATGTGTTAACGGTGGTAAAGCTAGGTATTTGCTTCTGTATTACTGTGGGATATGCTATGTAGGTCTTTGTAACTGTATTTGCATTGTTCAATATTGACAGCACTGTGAGAAGTTCATAGTTTATCAATTGGTCAATCAAACAAGACATAATTAAGCTTATACAAATGTTTTTGTTTGCCGACTAATTACATACTCGCACAACAGTAGGTTAAACCTCGAAATTTTAAATTTAAAGGTAGTGAAATAATACCAAAAACCTCCTAGAAAGTAGTAGAAATTGAAGAAAAAATAATTATAGAAGGTAATTGTCTCATGAAAACAGGTGGCAAATCGTTTGCGAGAGAAGCGTCTCATCTTGCGCACACGCATCCGAGGTAGCGAGCGGTGTCAACGACCGTATTCGATCGCATTTTGACCGGATTCTGTGCATTGATTGTAGCGAAAAAAAAGTCGATATGAAAGTAATTCATTCATTCGTACACTTTCCTAGACACGAAAAGATGTTTTGTCAGTCTATGGAAATATAGTTTGGTTGTTTGTTATAATCGAAGTTAGCAAAATGTTGTGTAACCGAAGACTTGAACGGTTTTCTTTCACTGGCGACATCGTAAAATGGTGGGAAATTTGAGAAAATATTCAAAAGAAGTGTTAGACTCGTTCGAGATTAAAATTTAAATGATTCATTTATTGAAATAATTTTCTGAAAGTGTACAATTTAATTCCTTTACAGAATGATATACACGCAGTACAGCACAGTCTAATTTTGGATAAATAGTGAAAACGGTGTATTACTGATATCTACATCACTTGTCAACCTGCCCTTGTCTGATTGATAAATTTAAGAAAGAACAAAGAACAACGATGTATCAAATGTATAAGTATACATAATGTAGGTACTTGTGCTTTCTTCGATATCAGCCATTCGTATAACCTTGTCCTAGTGTTCCTAATAAATTATTATAAAATTTCCGCACGATTCTTCGCTTCTGTTATTAATTATCCCAACTTTGTTGTTTTAAGTAAAATTGTTCAAGTTATGGTCTTGAATTCAACCAAAACTAGGCGACTAATTCAATTCGCCGTTGATTAAATTAACTATTGAATCGATTTGTTTCCAGTTAAATTTGTAAATACGCCATGGCACGATAATTTACATAATAATTGATCTTTTAAAAAAAAATTGAGAGTTGTTAAAATTTTGTCCTTAGGTCGCCGCCTTCGTCACCTTGTAACAGTTTTCAAAAAGGCACAAGATTAATCTAGAGTAAACAATAAATTCTCTCTCGTTGTGAAATGTCAAGAATGTCGTAAATATCACTTGTAAACGTATAAGTTCACGGTACTTATCGATTTTGGACGAATAACGCGAAAATTGCAATTTGGCAATAAATGTATACCTACGCGAACAAATCAATGAAATAACTAGACAGCATTGACTTGACATTCAATAACAACATACGCTGACGAGCGTGAAATCGTCATTTGTGCTCGGACTATGACAACTGTGACACCAATTGACTAAACACAAATAAACTTGAAGCCGCAAACGTATTTAAGCACCCAATTTGAAATGAAAAATGTCAGAGATATGACTGAGCAACTAGCGTTTTGCATTACGCAACCGTTTTGCAACAAAACGATATCTGACAGCAGGTGATTTGAGTCGTCTTCCGCCGGCCATCGTTTGTCAGTCATATTAAACTACATTCATCTTCCGCACTGATGGTTCAATTGATTTATTATTAACGAGGCAGGGGACCTATCTGCGAACTCGACTAACAAGCCAATTACAAATAGAATACTAATCAAATTCTATACGCAGAGGAGAAACGACTGCAATATTTTAGGCAACAAAGATTTGTTGGCAACATTGTTTGTACAGTACCTAGTCTTGGAAACATAAAAACAACAATTTTTTCACCAATGTCGTATCATAACGTATGGTGGGAACAATCTTGTCTAACATTCTAGACGAGAGTCCTAAATGACAGCTAGAAGTTTCTTTATTAATAGCCCCGGCAATGCTTTCCTCGGTGGAAGGAAACTTCGATTCGAGATTGTGATGAATGACCTGTCACATGGAAAATTGTACTAATGAAATCGGCAAGAAAATTAATAATAGAATAATGGCGATTCTGAAAGTGATAGTGAGATATTGCGCTTGTACGTTGCAATGTTACTGGTGATTTATGAATCGTAAAATTTAGTTTATAACGGAGTACTCATTCACAAGGACATAAAACAGAACCGAACATTGAATACTGTAAGATAAATCATCTATAGATTGTAGGATAAGGCAGTAAATATAAGTAAAAGCAACATTTTTAGTTTTATTCTGTATTGCAGAGTAAGTAGAAAACTAATTCTACTTAATTGCTGTTAACTCGATGTTCGTGATGTGTAAACGACTATTAATTCTTATACCTCTCAATAATTAATATTAGATTCTTAAAACTGCCAAGATTGGAGATTCACAATATTTATCTACCCCTATAAGCTTCTGACGTGACGTATCAAATCTTGTATCTATGTATGTAAATTCTTAGACTAAACTTATTAGTTAATGGAATGGGAATTAAGAAAATATTACTAATATACATGAAACTAAGAGAAACTGAGCTTACATAACTTTTATTTATAATATTATAAGCTTGTAAGCTCACACTCATAAAAGAAAGTGAAGTTCAAACATATTGCTAAAGTTGTTCTATGTATGTGTAGGTGTCATTGTTGTAATCTTTATTTAATAAAAAAATGATGTATCTACCTATTTTTATGCAATAATTATATTTGCAGATTAAATTTTTCTCGTATAAAATAACTCTATGTAATTTGTAATAAACTTATTATTATACATGTATATAGAGTTATGTTCTAAAAGCTGTTATTATTTATCAATTCTGCTTCACTAAAATTATATTTTGCAAAACACAATGATGCATGGACTGTTGATAGTAAGTAATAAATGATTTAACGGTTTCTTGCAAGCTTCCATGGCTTTTTGTTCAAATTTAAAACATTTCCTTATTCAGTATCAATATCACGTACTTTATGTTTGCTGCTTCTCAATAATGAGTGACTATATATTTTTACTTAAGTATTTGCATACGTGTGCCTGCGCAGAAATTACTAAAACTCAATAAGTACATACAGTTGTTCAAGAAATATTTTTCGTTCGTTTTCTTTTGGGTGTCGCAGATCTATGAGTGCTTGCTCGTAATTCTAAACATGAAACTACCACATAATCCGAATTTATTCTCCTGTAAGAGGATTACTAAAGATAATAAGCTTTTGCAAGTCCAGATGAAAAAAGTCGGATGAAAGAGTAGCTAGGTATTATATCATAGCCTAGAGATATGAGATGAGTTTGATGAGGAACTAAAAATGTATAAGTATGTTTGCCGCTAAATATATGGAATTATTATTCTGTAAATTTCCTCATTTCACTACAGATATGGTGGCACTAATTGAACTTGTATCTGTTATGGTTAACGCTGTAGATCCGGGCTCTAACAGGAGTCTCAAGCAATGAGAGAGACGATGGGATAATCTCTAACTCCTTTTGTTACATGTTAGTTACTCTATATCCTTCTTAGTGTTTTCTTAATAGAAATAGATTAATAGCTTATCGATAGAAATATCATAATTATTAGTAACCGTTGACATTATTAAGTTATAAGTAATCAATGGGCAGGCCCATATCCAGCTGTAGACGTCTGTGGGTTGACATGATGAAGTAATTAACACTTGTTACCTCTACGCGTTTGTAGTGGTAAAAGAATTATAATAATCAATGTCAATTAAGCTACTAACGAGCCGTGATAGAATATACATGTGTCTCCACCCCAGCCCAACTTTTCTCGTCGTGGGGGGTCGTAAGACCGAGGGAACTCTCCAGAGGATGGGCACCTGCGTCCTCTGTGAGTTAAACCACAACACCACTGCGATCGCCAACAACGCTTGCCATGCGTGGCGATTATTGGCAGTAATAGTGACGTCATGCGACTGATGATGACGATACTACTAACTACTACTGTACGGTGGTATAAGAAACTTGACAGTGTCATTTACATGTACTTCTATCCTTAGGGCTTTCTAAACGAGTGAGAACTACGAAATGACAAGAAGACTGTCCATTACTATGTATTTGTGAATCACAAGTCAGAGAAGATGTGCACAGATTCATGTATTATTTTATGCTTTATATATTTTTTTTATCTATTCTTGAACCCGTTTTCGTGTCCCACTGCTGGGCAAAGGCCTTCCTCTGTTTCTTCCACTCATCCCGATTTTGAGCCACCTGTTGCCACCCCGGTTCATATTTGTCTAAATCGTCCCTTAGATGTCTTAATAAAAAAATATTTAGTCATCAATACAAGGCATCTTATAGGTGCTAAAGGTTAGATTTTTCTAGGTTTACTATAAATCTGTGATAGAGAGAAATCACTACTTCCTTAGTGTAACCACTCTTATACTGACATAATTAACAAAGTCAAGAAAAATGTACAATGTACATATCTAAATACATGCAAGAGACACAGGTTTCGAGTTTGTGAAAACTAGAAAGGTATTAGGTCAAATAGCCGGCTCAATGGGTGAAATGAGACCCATACTTGTATGACGAGTGACACATAGACCGAGTGGCTGACCGCACGGCGTGACCTTTTAGCGCTGCGGTCAGACGAAGCTCAGTGGAAGGACAGGCGCCGACCGCAAGCGACATACTAGGCGGTGGCGGCGTGGAATTCATTAAATAAAACCATTTGTAAATTAGATATCAGCAGGAATATGGGATAGGACAAAAAAAACAATCTAGATTACGTTAAGTCTGCACAGCGAAACGGAATACTTATGTTCCAATTTTTTTTAAGAATATGAATTAAATAGTTTGAGGTTAATGAATTTGGAATCTATTTGCTACGTGACCACCATGCTGTAGTATATAAAAATAATTTAGTCTAGTCTCGAAATTTACTGTTTGTTACATTGGTTACGGTAAGTTCTTGAATGGCGAATGAAATGTACGATATATTACCTATTTAATATGCAATTATAGATGAAGATGCCTACTCTTCTATGGGGTTCAATGGCGTGAAATGTGTATTTATTATTTATTTTTATAAGTGAAGATTCGGTACAGTGCAAAAAATTGGGTCAAATATGACTCAGCCAGAATACTTGTTCTTAACATTAACAAAAAGTTTATATGAATCTACAAAGATGTAGATTAAGTATTTTGTTTTAAAACTTACTGATCGGATGTCAGCACCCGTATATGGCACCATTTAGTTAAAAGAACTAGATTCAATTGTATATTCTTTAGCATTTTAAACAGTTGCCTTATAAAGCTAAAAGAACTAACGGAAGGCAGTGAACCTTTTGTTGCTGGTTCACCATATTTGGGTGTCCAGAGAACAATTTGTCCAAGGGGAATGATGACTATTTAGGGTGCTACCATAAAAGAAAACGGCGCCTAATATACAACCTTGAATGGTTTAGTGGTCTACATTGCAATGATGAAAACCAAACCGAGCACTAGGTCGATTAGCGTCATTGATGCAAGATAGCATGGTAAAAAATTGGATCTGTTTTTTTTCCGGTGTGCTCGTAGCCTAACTGGCTGCGGTGGTAGGAAACTGATTATTAAAGTTTAATAACACTGAGCGTGGACTCCAATTGGATGAGTAACCGCCTTTAAGTGCGTTTGGATAGTTTTCGTATCGATTCACAAGCCACTAGGTATTACAGTAGTGCTCAGTGAAAATAAGAAAAACTTATAATTCGAAGCAAAATATTTACACATTATCCTAATGTTGTATATACACGGTGAAAGTCGTTGATTACAAGTAGTATGATGAAGCAGAGCCCCAAATTTTCTTTCAATGTCTAAGATTTCACGCGAAAATCAGACAAAATTTCAATTCAGAGCTTTCATACACAAAATCTTTCGAACACCGTTAACCGCGGTAGCGATAAGAAAGTGGGTAATTACTATCTCTCTATTTACAATAAAAGTACATCTTCGTTCGTCGTCCGACCCTTTTGTTAAGAAGTCCCGTAATTTATGCGAAGTTATAAACAAATCGTGCCAAGAAACAGTACTTAATGGTGTAGTTTCTGTTTAGCTATCTTACTTTGCAAGCACTTTAAAGAAGGAGGGTTTGTCCAATAAGTATCGGCCATTTACAGACAAATACCCAGTATCTCAAGAACTAAAGTAAGTACGTACGTACGTTTCCATTCTGTGATTTATGGGACCGTATTCTGGACGATACGATAATCAGTACCTACTCAAGTGCCGCTTGAGCATAGTTTGTCTCTTTTACACACAATTAGAGCGAGACACACGTTACTTGAGTAGAGATTGGTACTTGAGGGGAGTTTCAGAACTGTACTGGTTAAGAACCGCTGTCTGTCCCCCTGTATATGCTTAGATCATTAAAAATACGCAACGATAGATTTTAGAGGAAGATTTGTATGTGTTATGTAATAGTAGGGAAACACTGTCAATAAAGTATATTGAAAAAAAATATATACATACAGACGTATTGAGAACTAAAGAAAACAATGTTTGCCGGGTCAGAAATGTCGATCGTGAATGTACCCAGATTTTTTAAGTGTTAATATACATACATCTTTCTGGAATTAAGAATAAACTTGGTCAATTTGAGTTCCACTGAGAAATTGTCAGTTCGAAAGCAAAATACTATTATAAAGTGAAAGAAACAATTGTATGGTGGTACTTTATGTGTACTGTCAAGGCAACAGCGGTCTTGTTTGTACACTGAGTGCGGGTTTACGGTCGGCTGCGCAGGCTGCTGGCAGATAATATTGCACTTGTCCTATATTCAGCAGTAGCTGAACTCATTGCTAATGGCTAGGAAAATAAGAAACAACCGGATATTAATAACAAAGGTTGCAGACAATATTATCATTATGGTTGTATAATTGAACTTGAGTTGTTTTAATAAGTACACAATTTATTTCCAGCATGTCTATTTAGTTCAAACAATGCAAGTTTAGGTAATGTTTAGTTAGTCGTTTGTAGAAGATAATGTTACTTATGTACCTACTTGAACTTGTTGTAAACTCATGACTATGGGACGGAATTAAACTTCAGGGACATGATGACCCGTCGTAAGTCATTTGTTACTATCGAACAAGTCAAATGATTAAAACCTCAATAAACGAAAAGGTCACACTGACGCAATGAAAGCAAATAATTAAGATGCAAGACGGTATTTAAATTCATGTAAGCACTTCAACTAATAGGTACATGATATTTGGGGAAATAAAATTTGAGACAACTTCTCTCTTACGCACCTACACTCAAAAGAGTGAGATAGCTAGATCAAGACGACTGGCTATCGTTTTTTATTCTTGAAAATAATTAATAACATGCAAATCATCATACAAGTAAGTGTTCGCCAAAATAAACCTAGACAGACCACTCTACTAATGTATTACTACATATTGATAAGCAAAACAAAAATGTTAGAGACTTAAAGATTTGCATATCATGTGGCACAAGTCACAACACTGTTAAGTAGCTTAATAATCTTAGTCAATGATAATCTCAAAATCAATAACTAGCTGCTTGGTTCTGAAAATGAGATTCATATCACAACAAAATAAAACCGGCTAAGTGCAAATCGAAATCGAAGACTGAGCGTTCCGGAAACATTGCTTGCCATATTATAAATATAAATAATAGGTAACTTCAAGTCTCATCTCAGATATGTTTTTTTTACAACTCAACAGATTTTGGTTCCTAATTCTGTCATTAATGTCATATTGACAATGAACACCATCCTATTTATGACGTTTAATTTATGTATTGCTTTTCAAGGACCTTTTTATTAATGTTCAACGCGGGTAGTTTTCTTTTATTTAAAAAAACGTAAAAAGTATTTTGTCCTATGATGTGGAACAATAAAAAAAAATTGTGCGCCAATACGTCTGCCGCGGACTTGAACTACGAGTTTTACGAAACAGGCAATTATTACACTTTATCCACAGCTCATATTCGTTCAGCAATAAACGCCGATCTATTTCTATCAAACATTTCTGACTGACAGTTCGCATCATACGCCCGTCTGACATTCAAACCGGTAATTGAAAAAAGAACAAAAACAATTATATACAGGAGAATACAAACAGCTGATTGGATGTTACGTAATACCTTTCTCCCAGTTGGTATCAATGACGAGAACCATGTTTTGGTGGATTTGCGTGTAAAATAAACACACTTACTCCGAATTCGGGAAAGTTTTACATAATTACGATGTTGAAGGTACGATTTATTGGAATACGTATGGCTTACTTACTTACGCATGTAAAACTCATTGGTGTAATTTGTTTTTTTTTCGGAGAACAGAAATTTTTGTTTCCGTTTGGAGGTCATGTGGTGGACTAGAGCCAATTAGGGTATCAGGATGCTCCGTTCTTGACGCCCAAATATTAGATGACGCCAATGACTACCGGGAGCCGTGAGAAAATATGGCGTGCTGATGTCCTCCGTTGACGGTAGGAAAGTTAAATGAGACTGGTATATCTAGTGACTTAGCCTAACTTTCCTTATTTATGATTAAAAACATATTTTTTCACATCACAGACAACTCCTGAAATGAATAAGACGAGTCTGACTATCTGAAAGTCATTTATCTTTTTCACAAAACATGTTTACACTACACTAATTAACTACCCTGCTCTTTTAAATTGAACACTTCCAATATAATTACATTTCACGTAGGTATGTAAATATTGATGTCCAATACATCAATTACCTTGTGTATCTGGAATACTCTTGTATCTACATTCGCGGACACGCCAAGCTCTACAACTAGAGTATTGAAACTTGAGCTGATGTCGCGTACTCTGTCTTCCGTCTTAAGGTTCAAATTTAAATGCAGCTGTTCCAAGTCGCTATGGAAAATCTCTACCGAATTCCATGAGCATGGGTTACTTGGTAGTGTTATTGTATGGAACATTTGTTTGCTTGTTCTGTGGGACGGGGACGGCGCCCAGCTGAGTGCTGCTGCCGGAAGGGCTGCTTTCTGTAAACACGTTTACACAATACAAGCTCTCTTTGAAGTATTCCGTAATAGACATATTCGTAGTGGATGGTGGAATGGCTTGTGCAATTGTGCACCAACAAAATCTTCCTGATTCTTGCAATCGAGTTGCAGATTTTTAGGTCGTCGATGACAACGATGGAATTATTTTCGATGTGAGCAATGAGCATTGTAAGATATGTTTACTTCTATATGCAAATAGTTAGTAAAACGTTTGTAAATTTGAGTTCCAGTTCCTCAGACTTACTTTAGATCATCACCAAAGTGAGGTTACGAGAGATTTTATCTATACTTATATTAAAAAGAGGAAAGAAATGTACTTTGTAAGGCTGTTTGTAACGAATAAACTAAAACACTACTGGGCGGATTTAGATAATTCTTAATTTAGCATCATACATAATCCTACGTTCTACCTGAGTAACATAGGTTATAGACTATAACATATAGTGTATCCCAGAATTCCCACGTGATCGAAAAAAAATCGCGAGTATCCCCGTGATACAGCTAGTATTTGATATTTTATTTCTTTCTAAGACCAATAATGTGTCATGACCACCTAGTAGGGTTATCATAGAATCACCACATGAAGCTTTATTATTTAAATACTTTACATTCAACATTATTATTACGTGATTCGCTCGATATTACGCGCTTCATTAGTGAAGTGTACTCATTAAAGAAATCATGGTACTTATAATTTGTACATGTATTTTTTAAGTCAATTTTTTATGACAATCTTCTTCATTACAGTCCCTTCATCCCTTTTTAATTCTGATCTTTGTGTTATATTTATCTCATTGAACATACTTACAAAAAGCTTGTATCTCCACATGATACTTACGAAGGAAATCTAGTTTAAAGGTCTATTAAAGGACATCCTATTTATAATCTAGGTGAGCGTGATGTGAACAAGGCATAAGAACTAGAACAACAAGATTTACTACCATGTCTTGTTAAGTTCTACCTTTGTATGACTCTAATATGAAATTTACGATGTTATTATGGAATAGAAACGAAATTATCCAAACCTTCTGCATCAAAGAAAGCCATTATAATATTAAAAATGCATTTATCTTCATTTTAGACTTGATCGTTTTGATGTCTAAGAACGTTCTCTGTTTAATAATACTCTCTTCATTGATGGTTCTTATATAGTCCATTTGTCTTTGACATTAACCATCAAATTTATTTAGTTCAATCTAAGTTATTACGATTTATTCATGCTTGTTTCAATTCTCAGCCAAGAATATCAGCGAGATACGAATTTGTTACTATCCGTAGCTAAGCAACAAGAAAATAGGTTGCCAAAACAATAATTTGGAAATTGTGTGAAACGAGTCTCGTCTCATTCTCATGTAAAAGAGGTAATTTCTTTTGTTCTGTGATACTGTATGAGAGATACGGACTAAAAGAGAACTTCGACCTCATCGCACTATCGTATATCTGTATAGTAGTTCCATAGAAAATCGCCGAGCGAAGTTCATTGCCCTCTAATAGAAGAATACAGACGAAATTTTTTTAAAGATGAAAGTTCAGTAGGTACTTAATTGAATTAAATCGAAATGTTGACAAAAAAGAAATCCATTAACTGGTCACGTACTGTGTAGATATAAGTTTTCGTTTTCATGAAATTTCCTCATTAAATTTTGTGCCTATCACTCTGTCGGTTACTTCACTTCCAAGACAACACGAGATTACAAACAAATTATTACATTGTGTATTATTCTGTCTGAGTATCACACACTTGTCTGTGCACACTGAATATGACTTGTTGGTGTCTTCAAAAGCGTTCCCACAGCAAAATGGCGAATCCACGCGCTTTTACATGTTTGTCGCGGCCCGCGGTATTACCTACTTACTATCCGAGCCGAGATCTCTCGACGTCCAAACTCTTCCTGCTTGACTCGGAGATTGTATCATACGATACCTTGCCACCGTGGGACAATGAACGTAACGTATTGTTGTCTAACACACGTACCATTTGAAACCACTACCACTGGGAACTGTAGCGGAAGATTTTTGCATAGCGGTGTTGAAATTTTGACGTTGGCAAATGCGCTGAATTGCGTGCGATGGTTTACGAGTTGCAATTCGTACGCACCCCGCGCTCCGTGGCTGATTATGTCGTAATCACATTAGACGTTTAATTTTTAATTGTGTGTTTGCTTCATATTTGTGCAATTTCGTTTATGTGAGATTTATCCTTCACCTGTTGAAATGTCTTTACGATCACATTTTTATGATTGACATTAATTAATTACCACGAGACAAAATGCATATTTGCCCATGTTTCAATGTAGTACCTAGTTAGGTAAAATATTGTCGAACAGTTGTTCGACAATATTTTCTTACGATTAAAACGTACAGTTATTGTAATAGCCATTATTTAAACACAAGGCCGATTATTTGAACAAATCAATCATTTAAGTTACATCACACGCTTTCTACGAACAAGGTTAGGTTAATTGTTGTATTAATGTTACCTACTTCATTTACTTACTTATTTTGTATAGGTTATTAGAAGGCTGTGTACAAGATTGGATTTCGCGTTATTTTTTGTCAACCAACCGCCGACCTTTGGGCCCTGATCGTGCTATTGCACTAACCTTTTAGCCTTGTCAACCCAGACCGGGCTGTAGGGCTTTGCCTTGAGAACTTTCGGATTCTTTATCAGTTCAGTTTTAGAACCGGTATCAGACCCGGAAGATCCCTAAAGGATTGTCAATGATACGAAGGATTTGCCTGCCATGAGTTGCGGTGGAGAGAGTAGGGCAATTCCAAATCAAGCACAATGGTCGTATTGGACCTCGACTGCAGTAAGGGCCCGCATCATCTGCATCAGACACTAGATGGATAGGAAAATCGCCGAGCGTAGTTCATTGCCCTCTAATAAAAGAATACAGACGAAATTGTTTTAAAGATGAAAGTTCAGTAGGTACTTAATTGAATTAAATCGAAATGTTGACAAAAATAATCAATGTAACTTCTTGTTTGTATGCTATGTAATGTTAACAGGTGAAGAAAAACAGATGGTTGGATAGAGTATGTAACTCCTAGGGAAAATATTATGTAGACTCCTTCCTACCCTCCCTTCGAGATTAAAGTCGTTTCTATATAATGTAGGTAATCCTTATGCAATGTACTAATGAGTTTGTTGTATTTAAGTTACGTTATATTTTTCGTTGTAGTATGCAAATGAAAACGTGATCTAATGCATTGTCTTAAAGACTATAATATATTCGCATATGGTTGCACTCTACTTAGTTAACTAGAAGCCAACAGTTAAATCACTGTATTAGCAACAGCCGACATGTTATCAGATGTTGGCAGGTGTCACAACAAAAGAATTGACTTTAGGATTATTCCGGATAAGCGACATTGTTTGACTAAGTTTCGTCACACGTTCATCTACATACATATACTTATGTATATACATATACATGTTGACATATAGAAAGTGAAAACCCTTGTTTGCTAAGAAAGTGACATCGGATTTATCTTGGACACGGGGCCATTCGTCACCGTTTCCAATACGACAATATGATGACAGTAATACGCTGTGTGCTGTGTATGTTGCGGCTCACGTTGGCGAATGCGAAAACAATACCAATAACATTATACACACATCAAAAGTGTCTAGGGATCAAGAACATTTTTAGCTCAAAAAAAAATCTAATTTATTTAAATCAAATCTAATCTTCTGGATTGGTCTCCTACCTGATTCCCCATGCCTGTATCAATGACTTATCACCACACTTTGAATAAATTATGAATGAATTCAGTTTTTGTAACATATATTCTTGATTGCAATCTTCTAAAATGTACTTGATCCCTAGACACTTTTGATGTGTGTAGATACGTACATCTATGCATAAGCTCGCATCTCTAATACCCAAGGGAGGTGGGCAGAGACCTTGAGATTCCTGATAACTTCGACACTTCTAGCCCAGACTAGAGTATTTGCAAATTCCATCAACTTTCCGTTTCAGGATTTCAGTAGTTAGTAAAATTATCTTTTGGCACGTGAGGTCTGAATGTTTAATGTGATTGCACGGGATTACAGTCCTACAAAGTATCTCTTGGCTATTGAATTAGATTGTGATATTTATAGTATGTAATTTCTTGCTTTGTTTGTGCTTGTGTTTGTGTGGAGCATTGTCAATCTAATCATAGCAATACTTTTTAACCATGCGCCAAAAGATTGTTGTTGCACTGTAGTATAAGGAATGAATGTATTTATATTTTTTAATGTGCAAATTGTAAGTGGCCAGCTGCGTTTAAGCCCACCATATACGGTGGTCACCAAAATGAACAGTTACTTTTAGAGTTCCGTACATAAAAAAAAAACTAAACCCTTATAAGATCACTTTAGTCTGTCTTTTTTTTAAGTAAAGTTTATGATTTTACTTTATGATAATAATTATAAAACTACATTACCTATTGTATTCGCGTTGTATAAAGAATTACTCTTATATATGTACTTAATGTGAAATATTATTTACATCATAATAGTTAGTTAACTGATTGGCGGACAGTAAAATTGACACAATATATTATTTATTGTTATGACGCCCGTAGCCGTTCACTGTCCAGGAAAGAGTTAAGTAAGTAAATGTATACATCCGCAATTGTATTAAGCAATAAAATAATAACCTATTTAGCATTTCATTAGGCATTTTTTACGTAGGTGCATCCTCATGGACACCTCGCCACCATGGGGATAGCGAACGGGGTAGTGTTGGACTCTTACCAGTAGGTCCGTGTCGCATACAGGGCCTGGTCCTGGAAGTACCCGAAGGAATTGGGTCAGGACCATTTTATTACGCCTATTGAACACAATGGATATATTTGACTAGCGAAATCAATGTTGATTCTAACATTGTATAGTTAATACAAATTAGACGAGTAATAAAATAGGAGAGATTTATTGCCAGCTTTATACGGGATCGATGAAAGTTACACTTTCTAAGCTCTAAATTGAAATCTTCGCCACTCAGCCGAAAGTTCTTTACCCGACACAGCTTTAACGAAATTAATTTGTTGATGTACATACATAGTATAAAACATAAAGTAGCCTCCCACTCCATCCATAGGGATGCTTAGAGATCTGTAAAAATTCGCAACGGATTTTGATACTGATTCTTGAGGAAGGTAATAATAAATACACACATCAAAAGTGTCTAGGGATCAAGTACATTTTAGAAGATTGTAATCTAGAATATATTTTACAAAAACTGAATTAATTCATAATTTATTCAAAATGTGGTAATTAATTAAAGTAATAAGTCATTGATACAGGCATGGTGTATTAGGTAGGAGACCAATGAGTATTATTATTTTTTAAATTTGATTTAAATAAATGAGATATTTTAGAGCTAAAAATGTTCTGATCCCTAGACACTTTATGTGTGTACTGTACTACATGCAATTACCGCTCATTGTCACTTTACATGAACAGGTAATTTTTAATCGTTTTTGTCATAGGGTTCTTTGTCTGGGATCATGGGCTGAGTGACTTTCTCGAGTTTCGACAAAGTTTTTGATTTAACTTTGTATTTTACCGATTTTAGTAATTCGAATATAAATAAATAATAATAAATAAATATTTTACAACAACACACACATGGCTTTGTGTTATGGAAATTAGACAACGAGATATATTTACTTATATTATTTTTTTTTAATTTAAATACATACTTATATAATAAACACCCAGAACCGTCCAACAAGTACTTAAAAGCTCATCACCTAAGCACCTGTCAGCGGTGGGAATCGAACCCACGACTACTAATCTACGGAGCAGAGGCAGACATGCTGACCGCTACACCAACGGGCCCGTCATGATTGATATGAATATTGATATAATGAGACTAGAAATCACGTCTTATCTCTAGAACACATACTAAAAGTAATCTAAGTGAATACGGCTAATACATATCCCACTCACTCTTCCACGCGCATAATTTAACGTAATATTAGAAAAGCCTTCAGCTATTATGTTACCTAACAAAGTGTTAAGGAAGATATGTTTGAAGAGCGTTAAAAGTTATGAATTATTATTTCTCGTATGATACAGATACCGGTCAACATAGGCCTTTATTTATATGTTAATCAACAGTTCAAAAGACATTAATGTTGTTTTATGTTACGGTAATTTTGTCTTTAAGGATGTTTTTCTTAGCTTCGCCTTAGGCCCATCACGTCGCAGTACATAACGACTTAATATGTACCTCTGCTCGATAAATATTATTGCCTAGAATGTTCATAGCATGAGCCACATTCATAGGACGAACAAGCTTTTAAAAGGCCACCTTAAGCCTCGTTGTGAGTGATTTGTCTTCAAAGTAACATCATATAATGTCATTATGGCGCTTCGTAATGCGAAGAAGATACGAAGATCGTTGGTTGCTTTCGCCGTAAATAATAGGAATTATTAGCAATAACGAGTAAGGTGAGCTTTTTTTGAGAGTTTTTAGGGCTCATTATTCTCCTTTTTAGGCCGACGATTCACGCGTAATAAGGTCGAGTTGTAATTCAAGATAAATACACTTCACGCCTTTTATTGCCAAAGCGGGGTAGGCAGAGGCACTTGATAAGCATAATTTGCCCACGGTTATTCACTAAGTTTATTTAACCCAACGTGACAGGGGGTTACCATTTACCGTTCTGGGTTTCACACACCTTGTGGTATGCGGGTTTCATCACATTACGATGTTGCCCTTCACCGTATGAACGTTGCGAAACATACACAGTTTCTGAAAATGAGATCTAACCTTAGCACTAGACCCTAACATTTTCAAGAAACAAAAAAAATACACGTCACACCTTTAAATCCTAGAGAAATTTTCACCAAGCGTACCTACTTAACCCAATTATCACGTCATGGTTTACATAAACATAGTAGTTACTTACACCCTTGCGCTCTGTCACTAGTACAAAGGTTATTCTATATTTGACGTACAACTGACAAGTTGAGTGTGGTATATCGGTAAGATCCTACTTTTTCGAGGCATAGGAGTATTTAATATGTCCCCATCCTACCCATACTTGTATTGTCTTTGTATTTTTTTGTTAATTTCTTTTATCGTGTGTCTTTTAGTAAATAGGTAACTTTCTTTTTTTTTCTCAAAATATGTTGATACACTATTGCTTTGGTGTACAAGTAAAATTTAACAATTGCTGCTTATTAATTATATTTTTCGATGGTGTACTCGAAATTATTCGAGAGTTTTATCTTAATCATAATACTCTCATACATATTGATACTTTAATTTCTTGACTGATAGCTGTCAACTGTCGGCTCTCTTTTCTACCTTACCTTTTAAGCTCTTTGTTAAATAATTTACCTATAGTACCAATTAATTAATTCCTATGGTACCCTAGTGGTACGAAAGGGACTACAAGTACCTATGCTACTATCTATTTAAATGTATTGTAACGAAAGGCCTTGACTTCGGCTGTTTCAAATACACAAATATACTTAATTAAGTAGACGGATAAATGAAGATAATTAGTATTGAAAAACAAATTGCAATTGTTTAAAAACAATTTACCCTACTTAAGAAGGTCAAGCCGTTGCAAAATTAAACATTACTTTTACTGCAAAGAATAACTCAATTTCACTTGCGTTGGGTGAGATGTATGGAATATAATATACATATAATAATAATAATATAAGATACTAAAGTGATATTTCAACAGATCGACTTGTTCCGTTTTTTATTTTCCTTGATGATTAAAAGACAAAAGAATTTATTGCATCATTTTATACAGTGTAGAGTATTACATACTTGATTTTGATAATGTGAATCTATTATATACTTATTATATACCTCTAGATTATTCCACATGATAAAACGTATACGATACATAGTTTGTCCTAAAACGTAGGTATTAAAAGATTTTTCATTAATCATGGCTCAAATTAAGCTTAAGCAGATAGAAAATAAGTATAGAGAACTTGTGTAGAAAGGTATATTTTGACAAAATAGTAGATAACTAGAATGCTGAGAAAAATATATTTCTCAGCATGTTCCACTGCCTTTTGGTTGATTGAAAGGTGAATTATTTTCATTTTGTATTGTATTTTATACAAAGGATATACCTCTATATACAAGTATCTTTTGTTGCGATATTTTGAGCAAATGTATGATATGTATAGATGTAGATAAAACAAAAGAGGTATGTCAGGACCGTGACAAATGGAGATCTGTAATCTCTGCCTAACTCTCTGTCAGACAAGCGTGAAGTATATGTATGTATTTCGAACCAAAATAGTGCGCACGGTATCTTCTGAGACATATTTTATTATATATACATATATTAATATACAACGTACAAATACTGTCCTGAGAGGTTCTAACAAAACTTGTATGGTGGGAAAATTTCTTTTGAACACCATATACATAAAAAATATCCCTTTCTAACTGTCACTTATCGAACATTTCCACGTTAGTTGACAAGTGCAAAAGAACTTTACCTTATGACCTTTCGATTTCATATCACAGAGTACTTTCTAATGGTTTAGCATTCTTGTTATTTGTTTTTTCTCATCAAATATCATTAAGTAATCTCGTTCCAATATGTAACTAATAGGTACTTACGTTTGTTATTCGACAATTTTTACCTTACTCACTTACACTGGCCGATCCTCTCGAATAAAGGCAAGTAAGTAGGTAGTGGTAATGGTTTAATTGAAAATTACATAAACGAATACCTGTTTCACACCTATTCGAGATAAATCTATTGTTTAAGAGATAACACTACTACGTAGATACTTGTGCGTTTATTCGCCGGCCATTTAGAAATTACTTTAAAGCGGACAATTATTCTATGTTAACTTAGATAAAGTTGTTTGTTTCGAAGTTCGTGTGGTAATTTCGTAGACATTTTGTTTGATTACTTAACGTGACATTCGACGTTGGGTATCTACCTTAGGTACCTAGTTATGTCATTGAAAGCATAGAGGAAATCTATGGCGTTTATTTATACGGCTTAAGTGCTTAAATTTTTTTTTTTTGGGCAAGTTCATTGTTACTTCTTGTCGAGTTTGTTTGTGCGATAATTTTACTACACGTCACCGTTATTATAATAGTTTAGTACTCTAGGATATACAGTTGAGAGCAATGATTCCATGGGCCATCAATACATAGTATAAAACAAAACCGCCGCTCGCTGTCTGTAACCTATGTATGCGCAACGGATTTTGACGCGGTTTTCTAATAGATAGAGTGATTCTTGAGTTAGGTTTATATAATACATACATGTGGTCTGTTCGTTACTTGCCCCCTTTCTGCTTTTGCCCACTAAGTGTGAACTCAATTTTATTTGTGGAGATTAGCCCTCTCGTTGGAAATCCTTAAAATAAATTCGTACTTTGCGCCCTTTTTACTATCATATGTACTTTATGTAAAAAAATAAATTAATTAAGGTCCCAAATTTTCTTACATATGAAGGTACATATAAAAAACGGGGAGTAAATTCCGAAAGGGGGCAAAGTACGAACAAATATTAAGGGTTTCTTGAAGGAGGAAGCTAATCTCTATAAATGAGGTACACGAGGTTCACTAACTAGTAGGCAAAATCATAAAGGAACATGGAAACACTGTTAATATAAATGAATATTGGCAAAACAACGTTCGCCGGGTCAACTTTTATAATATTAACTCACACTAAATATAAACTCTGGAACTAATACCTATTTAATTAAAGACGACAAGCTTTATTAACGATTTTTTAAAGATATTTTTTATTGCAAATAAAAACATTTTAATACGGCTAGCTTTTCACGATTGTGAGATATTTAGATGTCGTGAGTATACAAAAATATCTGTGACCCGTTTTTGCTCTCCACATTCTCTTGTTAAAAAACTTAATCGTTGGGTTACATTACCACTATTATATACATAGTTTAACGTTGACTTTAGATACATTCGTGACGTCACACCTATGGTAACAAATGTAGGTACTTGTGTAATGAGTTTAGGTACAAAAATGTCTCCTGATGTCCGAGTGGCAAACTATTAATGGAAACTGTTTTGGGCAACATGATATTTATAAGTAAGTTCAATTTATTTTAAGACTGTACTTATTAAGTTCTAACTCTGTATGTTTTCTATCAATACATACTTAGTATAAAGCAAAGTCGTCGTTTACAAAGATACGTTTTCAAAACTACGAAACGGATTGTGATGCGGTTTTCTTTAGCGATCGTTATGCTCGTATGACGTTCATCAAGCTTTGTGTTATGCTACTGTATATCTGTATGTTATAGCACTTATAATGATGAACTTTTAATATCTTATAATGATTACTTTGACTTTGACTTTGATCCTTAAGGAATGTTTTAATATGTGAAGAGTGCAGGCAAATAATAGGGAATGTCCTAATGAGTTGATTTTGAGAAATACACATTCAAAAGTTTGAAAGTCATGGACATTCATAGTATTTTTCCTTTCAACCAAAAACAAAACCGCCTTTTTTGCGCTATCTAGTTGTTTTCTTTAAAAGCTAATTGAGATTTGGAATAATAGTACCAAGATTTTTCCGATTGAAAAAAAAATTACATTCCTTTTTTATATCAAGAAAATGCTGTTGACAACGTTTGCCGGGTCAGTTAGCGCTAAATAAATAAAAGCGCGACTCACCTGGAAGAGCAAGTATCCGGAGTCGTACATCCAGAAGTCATCGGGCGCGCTGCCCGGCTTGGCCAGCTGTATCGCGAGACAGCGCTGCAGTATCAGCTGGCAGCGCTGCCCGGCCGGCGCGCGGCCGCTCATCGCGCTCACCACCCCACTGACGGCGGAGGCATGTTCTGAAAACAAATACATCATCATAAATACGAGTACATCATTCACCATCATACTTATTGTTTGCTATTCATATAAATTTAACTTAGAAGGTACAATGTGCTCGGGATACCGAATAGCTTGAGTTCCAGTGCAGATTCGAATAATATTATATACTGAAGTTTCCATTTTCTGCTGCATGAAGGATTCAGTTTTCTGTATTTTCAAAGTATGTAGGTAAGTTTTAAATAACTCCGGTCTGGCTATGAGATTTCGGAATAAATTCAGTAATTATGGCGGGTTCTGTGGCAAGATAGTTATTCAAAATCGGTGTTGTTGATCCAATGACATTAGTCCCTAGGTATCTCACAAAAAGGAACATTATCTTTCCATTGTCTACTGCTGGACATAGGCCTCTCCAATTGTTCATAATATTAGTAAATATTTTATAATTACTCCGATCACACCCTAGGTCCACCTTTATTAGAACGAATATCAATAACACAAATAAGGAATAAAAACTAGAGAAATCCAAGACATCTTGCCAATTTGTCCTCATTGTATGCAAGCACTGTACCTTCTTACCGAAAGAGAGATAAGCGGAGGAATTTAAAAAATTAAGCCCATCCGTGACCGAAAATGAATGAAAATAGAGAAAGTGAAATTCGTCCGTACGTCAAAGTTGTTTCTTAACGTAAAAATTAGAAGTACCCATACACCGTAACGCTTAAGAATTTCTCCATAATCGGTATTATTTCAATTAGCAGGTCGTCACGGTTCAACGGAGGCAAAACTAAATTGTATGGCCTTGAACACGTGGCGGCCTCACTTGCGAAAATAGTAAGAAATGTCCGCAATACTTCAACTGTCCGTATTAAATATGAAAATTTACTTTAATTTTTTTTTAAAACTATGAACAAGCTCGTTTGACCGTAGCGTATATTCTGTTGTACCGTATTGTTTTTGTTTTATATTATTTTATTTTTTTATCTTATTTATTTAGGGATTTTTATCACTAGGGTGATGATGACAATCCCATCGTACCCTTATCCTTAATTATTAACATATAAATACTATATTATTCTAAAATTAACATAATTAACAAGTTCACACTTCATTATTCTCGAAGTCAGAAGAATAAGGTCGGATGTGTCATATTGTTACAATGATACATCCGACTTTATGCTTCTGACGTAGAGTATTGTATGTCACATAAGACGGCTTATTGAGAAACTGTATCACTATACCTACCATCATGAATGTACCAATGATGCACAATAAAATTATTCTGATACTGATTCTGAAAGCGTTTGATCAACGTCCTGCTTGCCTTATTTAACTTATAGCAACAATAACATTTCCACAAAGTATAATATACCTCGTACCTAGTAATGGGTGACTGAGATTCATATACTTACCTATTTATTTTCTAATCACACTCATAGATAACACATGCAGCAGCACAGTCCAAATATCTCAACTCGTCACGTAGGTAATTAAGAAAAAAATAATTTAAACAAACATAAAATTCGCGTACTGATAACATAATACTTAGTTCCTTTAAATAATTAAAAAATAAATAAATTACAACGCAACCTTTTTTCCCCAATACATTAAAGTATTTTATTATACTATATTATATTTTATTTAGTAGTTTTTACCGTGAACAGGCAAGAAAAATACGCACTCAGATATTATAGCACTAACAGAGAAAGATTATAACACTATTTACTTCTCAAACCAGCAAGGTAAATAATAAAAGGCTTAAGAATATATTAATAATAATAAATAAAGTGCTTCATAAATGGATTAAATGTGAGTAAATAAGGAAACAGCTACCAGAGCTTCGGGGTGATTGTAAGCTTTGACAGGCAAGAAACCCCAACACTATATCAAGAGTGTTATGCAAGCAAAATAGATTTACTGCCCGTGGCTAGGCTTTTACCTGATTGTTGAAGTATTAAATCATCGGTTACTATATTTTTATTTGAGTTACGTAAAATTATATTGTATCGGACACGTAGGTTGCTCTTATAGAATTGCCTCTTTGAAAGCAATAGTATTTATTCTATATCGGCGAACGTTAAATTAGTACTGTTGGCGTATTTTTAACGCGTCATCATTATGTTAGACCACTGAAGTTCAATGCTGGACATAGGTTTCCCTCAAGGGAGTATGATAAGTACTTTCACTTTTATTGTAATACAAAGTATCACTACATGGTATAAAACAAATTCGCCTTCCGCTGTCTATGCCTATGTGTGTAAAACTACGTAACGGATTTACATATAAAGCTTCCTCTAAAATCTGTTAAAGAATATTACAATCAAAATCCATTGCGTAGTTTAAAAATCTCAGCATACATAGGAACAGACAGCGGAAGGCGACTTTGTTTTATATAATGTATTGATTCGAATTCGACCAGCCATGTCGTAGCCTCATAGTCATAAAATGTTAAAACACCAAACCATTACCTCATTGACGTAATGTACAATTATACAAGATGTCACATAAAGCAGTTTGTCAGAAATCTAATAGCGGCCTAATAAAATTAATCAATATTAATTATAACTATAGTAAATATAATTATAAAACCGTGTTAAACTACTATTTTAGTAGTCATAAAACCTCAAATCGTTCATTACCTATTTGATTTGACGTAAGTATGCCAAACTTTACCAAATGTCCGTCATATTTGGACATAAAAATAAACAGTTTGTCAGAAATCTATTAGCACATTAATTAATGATCCATAATAATAACTATAATAATTATAATTCTAAAAGCATGTCATGTTCCAATTAAGCTGCATATTATTTAATTTCATACGCAAAGTTTCTTTAAACGTGACGCTTAAAAGATCTCAAAGTTGTACTTAATAAAGCTTAATAAAGCTCAGGCGCTCCGAACATGCCATTTTCGTACTATTAAAGTCGACCACACTATCTATTATAACAACATTACGACCGTTTTGTCATTGTGTAACATGACCATGTAAGAAACATACTTACTGCACGTATGGTAGAAAAAGTAATTGCAGTTAACTACGGTATTGATAAAAAAAAACATTGTACATGGTAACCCCAAATTGTTGAACTAATAAACAAAAACGAAACGACTTCAATCAGTAAAATATTAGATTTTCATGGTTTTCTCTTAAATACCGCTGTCATAACTCTGCTAAATTTAAATTTTAAATTTGAATTTCGACGCGGGAAGTACCAGCTTTCAAACAAAAAAAATAATCATCTAAATCGGATTACCCAGTCAAAAGTTTTGAGGTAAAAAACATTAAAATAAAATACCGTCAAAATGAAAGCCTCTTTCTTTGCAGAATTTGAAAAATAGTTTACATTAAATGACGTGCAGTGGAAGTAGCGTTATTAACAATTAATTCTAGTACGTAATTAGGAATATTGTATTGGTATTACCATCGATAAATATATATATCGTTATTTTCAGTGGTGACAGTGAGACTCTTCCAGCAGCATAAGGTCATTCTTGTAGACGACTGTGTTAAAGAAGCTGCGTAAAATGTGGGCTTATATGCTTAGCATGTGCCTCTGATAGACGGACAGTCAAACAGGAGTTTAGCATGACATGATAAATAAAATACCGTATTTCTGCCATCAAAAGATTGATGCTGATACTTGTCAAATTATAGTCTTCTACTTTATACCAGCTTTCAGTGCACCAGTGGGTGGTACATTTTAGATCACCAGAAAAAAAAAACAAAGAACAACCGTGTCAGTGTACTGTACGTTTCGGACACAGTGACCTTAACCAGATTAATGTGAACTCGCTTCGGGAACATTTAGTAGAGACGAAAGTTAACTGAGCAGACGAAAATGACCGTAATAGTACACACAATTACAGAACTAATTCGAGTGTTTCCGTTACGCAAAACTCGTTATGCCATTTGGTGGGTTTTCGTTTGTAAGACTTTCTTCCGTTTGTTGCAACCTAAGGAACCCAAATTGTGTTACCTATCACATGACCCGGCCGTATCTAATTCACTATGTAATTTATTACAATTGTTTTCAGAGATTGTCGAGAAGATTTCTGTACCTAGCTATCTACAAAGAGTTAAAATAATATGTTGCTAATTCATATTTCGTTTTTTTTTTCTGGCTCTCATTGTTGTAGATATACCTTCTTTTCGTTCCGTTATTGTTTGTATGGCGTTTGTATGGCCGTGTATAAAAACCATGGAAAATCCACACGTGAAGTTGATTCGCGTGAAAATACTGTTGCTTTGGTTTCTTATTAACACCTTTTTAAAATAGGCAGGTAAAATGTAAATTTTACATACCTACTTAGACAATTTTAAGTAACACTGTCGTGGTCATTAAACTTAAGACAATAGAAGTTTTATTGCTATCACGTCGACAGGCTGTATGTGTTCTCAAAAGGGTTTACATTTGACCGTTTAACCGAAATCGAACCTGTTCACGTAGCCGCAGATTTGTTACGCATGCCCTCGGTTTTTTAACGTAATCAATTTGCTATAGCAATAAAATCAGATCAGCGTTGTAAGTAGTAGCTAAGTAGGCCGTCATCAGAAAATGAAAGATTCATTATTATGTCAAACTGACCACGCTACATCATAGTAACATGATCAATACTCCTATTGACGTGTGCACATTGGAAACAGAAAAATACCTACGTAGAATATGACTCAAAGCGCACGGCATCGACCCACGAAACGGTTTTTCGCCGGAGCTAAGTCGATTAATATTAGTCTACGTCCGGTCATCAGTTATGGCACCTATGAAGCCCCCGGAGGTATGACACATGAAGGCATTACCTCGTAATGTGTAGATAGGTTACGTAAGTTTAGGTTGTCCCACATTATGTCAGCGAAGTTAGGACCATAAGAAAACTATAATTATTTTTAGAGCACCGGGACCATTCACCAAGGACGTTATGCAAAAAAATCTACGCGAAATAATATTGTTTCTAATTAGTTGAAAGTCTTCAGTCTTATATTATATTTAGATCTAAAATTTAAGTTGCTGTCCGTAATTGGTACGAAAACTACTGTAAAACAACAAGTTTACATTATTATTACAATATACATTGTGTATTGAAATTATCGTTTTAGTTCTAGTTGTAGTAGAGTTTAGTAAATTATCCATCGAACTAGGTATAGCCAGAGCTACCTCTGTCTATTAACAGATGCATGGCACATGAATACAATGCCTCGAGGAAGGTAAGTAGACGCAAGGAGAGATTGGCAGAAGGCGTTCGTTCCATGTCACCATATATATTTTCTAATCAATCTCGTATCTGTAGCTAGCGCTATAGAGGACACGCGAAGAAGACACTATTCTTCTATTTCAATAGTAGTACTATCGTAATGATCGTTGTAGGTTACCGCACTGTAACAGAAGAAAACACAGTTTTTGTAAGAGTAATATTATAACCTAAACAAATATTTTTTTATATACTTTAGGTATTAAATGACGAAACCTCTACTTTCTAAATGACTTCGGTGTACATTTACATTATTACAGTACGTACTATTTTATGTAGTTTTAGGTAAATCCTAAAAAGGACAAACAATCGGAAACACCATTAAGATAATCTAATATTATTAGTGCCTGCAATAATATTAAATAATACACAACCAAAGCACATTCATCAGAGTATAAACGATCATGTTCATTACTATGACTGAATTCAGCATGTCATAAATCTATATCTGCTTTAATCAATTGGTCGATAGAAATAAGATCCAAAGGCACTATGTCCGTTTGAATCGACTCGTTTGATCGTCAGTGCACGTTCGAATCTGTTAGTACATTGTGGCCGAGGTCGGAGGCCCACTTTGCTGTGGTAAGTAGTGCGGAAGATCTCTAATAATTGGATGGCCTACGTCGATTTCATCTTATTAAACCAACGTAAAGGCTGGTGCTAATGCTGACTGGTGCTGGTAAGGGACACTTTTTTCATTCTCTCACCTTTTTTTGTCTGACATGTTTTCTACTATTAATACATTTTTTTGACGGTACGGACGCAGTAAGTTTTCTCTGTCATTTAATGTAGTTGCAATGCCATATCTGGGCGCACAACCAGGTTTAAAAATTGTCACCGATTGTGTAAAGCACCATATTCGTTAACTCCATTATTTTATTTTAAGGACAGACAGTACAATTTACATAGTGACCTTAAAATGCATTCTAAAACAGTTTCTACATTTTTCGCCATTTGTCTCGAACCTGAATAAAGTGGTAGATGCATAATCGAAAGACGTTTTTAGAATGTAAATTATTTCTAGCCCTTTCCTAGAACAGTTGAGTCCACACGCCGCCGTTCATTAACATGCCTCATCTGACCCAAATCGATCTTCATCCTGTGCTTATCAAGTTCCTTCATTTGCATCGGCATCATGCAGTCCGTATTGCGCCTGCGCATATCGCCGGATCGGAATGCCAATCTGTCGCTGGGCCTCCAGTGGGCAATATTTTATTAGCAATAACATCTATGTTTGGCTTATTGCAATTGTCTATAGTAACGGTAAGAGGATCGAGTGTCGGCTAACGGATCAATTCCTGTGGGGCCGCTTTGTTGCCTATAACTGATTGATTTATTGCAGGAAACTTAGGTTCGGTTTTAGAACGCCTAAATAATGAATTGATTTAAACTTGATGGTGCTCGTGTGCTGAGCAAAATGAGAAGATTTGTACAAAACACTATTCTTTGTAGTTATAGATATTTTTCTTCTAAAATTCAAAACAATGTTCCTTCAATTTCATATCACTGTCGAGTGCTGTTTAGTTTAATGAGAATTTTTAAAATGTCTATCCTAGCAATGAATGACAAACAGCAAAATTGTGATGATCAGCTGGACACACAAATAATTTAGATAGGTACCGATTGTAGGAAGTCACCAGTGTCCGAAATGTAAGAAACCGTAAAATTTTAGACGGCCGTGTACATTAGTTCTTTCCTTATTCATTTTTATGACGGAAACAGTGGAAAGACAACGAGGTAACGGCAAGGTCGTATACTTATTTCTTCATAAGCGCGAGTACAGTTATTCGATGCAGTAACTTTATCCGTCACTATGATGTAGGTATATTACATAACTCTACCGTCACAGCAATTAACACTTTTCCGGACAGCGAAGCAAAATAATATAGGTTTTTTAAAGTTTTGTCACCATCATCATTATTATTATGTTAAGCAGCGATGTGGTGCCGATGGAGAACACATAGCCCTAATCCTACAAATATTATAAACGTGAAAGTTTGTATGGATGATGGATGTTTGTTACTCTTTCACGCAGAAAGTACTGGACGGATTTTGATGAAACTTGGCAGTATTGTAGCTTATAAACTAGAATAACATATAGGCTATAAGGTATTTTGGTAAAACAAAGTTTGCCGGGATAGCTACTAAACAATATTAGGTTCCTATTTATCTTCTTTCTTGGCTTTCTCCAGGTTTCTTGTAATATATAATAATAATAGAGTTAGCCGAATAGATGGAGATCCAAGTTGGTAACTGAGCGTTCGGAGAAAAGTTCACATTTCCCGACAGTCAGTTGTTGGGCTATTCCTAAAAAATGTCCTGCACCCCCAAGAGTAGCACCAGTGACTGCTGAAGACTATCGGAAGGTTTCAGTTTGTAGGAATCTGTCATGGTAGTATTACTTGGTAGTCGTATTGGCAGGCTTTCGCAATGAGCATTTTCCTCTCGTTTACAAAATAAAAAGGTAACGAAGCGATTTGAAAGAAGTAGTACGTAGAATACATTGCACAATCGTAAGCCAGGTCATGCTACAAATTAATTGGTGACGAAACTTCAAATTACCTAAGCACACGCATTTTCCCTTTTATTGGTACCAGAGCTTCTTGATATGCTAAACTCGTCTAGCTTCAACTTCAATCGAAGTGCAATAAAACTTTCTTTCTTCCAAAAAGGTATTCAAAATCGTTACAAGTTACAAATATTTAGATTTTCTTGTACGTTGTGTATCCATGTTATATTATCTACTATTAATAAAAATAAAAAAAAATAAATATTTCTTGAGCTATATTTCTGCTTATTCCCAAACGCACCAGCTGATGCTGATATAACAATATTTATCTTCTATTTTCTATTATTATGACATAGTTTCAAATGCACGAAGGACATAAAATAAAACTACCAAATCGTTTCAAAGTCGAAACTCGAAAGCCAAAACTTAAAAAAAAACTTCTGACTTTTTACTACATTGCCGAAATGAACACTGCTCATAAATGTACATTATTTGAAAGTGTTCATCCCATCCAAGTTTATGTTTTAACCCTGATTATAAGACTAAAAGAAACCCTTTCATATTGTGTCGTTTGCCAAAATGTGAACGACGTCGAGACGGCAGCGTAACTCGCGCCGTCTTTTATGCCCATTTCCTATCCAGACTTCATTATACGAAACAAAATCTGTCGCTCCATTGTCATCCAGTTATTGTCTGAGTTGTTGCCAAAGACTCTCTACATTATGAATAATCATTATAACTATGTATTTCGGTAAGTCGTTTGAAGGATTTTAATTATAATTTCCTATTTTATAGACTTGTCTTCATAATATTTATCGTTTAGTACCAAATGTTTCATACTTTGATATAAACCGATTTAATGAATACTTATTTATATACTGATTTATTATCTGAGTTATCTAACTTTAAGTATTAGTTGTACTTATTCACAAATCACAATAAAAGCTTTTTGTCCCTAATAAATCAGCATAATAATATGACTCAGTGTTTGTCCATAATAAATCAGTTAATACCAAAATATCAATCTTTTTGTGCTTCCGTGGGGATTCGTCAGCAAAAAATTAAATATTACAATTAATCTTAAGGGCCTATTTCTTTTTATGACGTCATCATCGCTGCATACAAAATCGCTTTCCTATACGTATTATCACACACACATACACACAGACAGGTATACAAAATGTCTGTTTTGATATTAAAAGTTTCGGAACATTGGTATACATGTCAATTGAAAAGTGTTTCGTTCAAATTTCTGTCAATATTAGTTCGGGTAATACACACATTAACATGGTCTAGGAATATTTCAAACATAATTATCTAAAATCATACTAACTTTTTGTTAAGACCTATACATTAAAATATCAAAGTCGAAATGAATCATGTATAGGGATGTCATTTTAAAATGTTTCTTTGCTATTATATGCATGTTTTATGCATATAAACGTTCCTCAAAATCATTCTACCTACTAAAGAAAACCACATTAAAATCCGTTAATTTTTTAAAGATCTAAGCATACATAGACAGGTGATTGATGTATTAATACGTTTTTAGTTATTTAACGAATAACAGAATGTCACCGAAACGATGGGAAAATATGGTGACTAGCTGGCTCCTAACGAAACTGCAAGAGACAATGGGGTCGTCCCCAGACGAGGTTGTGCTACGAGGTCGTCCGCCAGGAAAAAACAGGTGGACATCGCGCAGAATCGGGAAGAATAGAGAAAGGGAAGAGAGACTTTGCCCTACAGCGGAATCTAGTAATAATAATAACAACGAAGAACACGGAAATGAACCAGTTTCGAAAAGAAATTCATTAACAGTGTGTATTGTTACGTCACGCTACTGTTTAGAGTGGGTTAGATGTGAGAATACAGCAAAATAACATTAATAATCATCGGTAAGTATCTTATTATGAGTTCCAATAACTTCGATAGTCATTTATAGTGCAATATCGAGACAAATAAGCAGAAAATTACTTAACCAACAATCATAATTTATAGTTTTTACTCGTAGTAAAATCATGCTGTCAATTATTTAATGGAAAGTGATAAATAGGGATTTTGTAGTAATGTAAAGATACATAAAGCTATCTATACTGCGTGTAAAAGGACCCCGAGCAGTGGTCTTAGAAAATTTGTTGGGCTCGTCAATATGAAATCAGTATGGCGACGAAAATTTTTTTTTATTCATGTCCATGATTTCTCATGTGGTTAAGAAAACCGTGGGGCACGCTCAATCAACGAATATCTCTTAGGTTTCAAATTACCTATTCCAATTCAAAAAACCCGTCAACACAGAATTGTAGTTGAAATTCATTCCAAGCACAAACCGCAGCTGTCTGGACCGGAAAAGGTCTTGTTTGGCCAAATCCAGGTATCCGGTGTGGTGTGGTGGTCTTGTGATAGCTTTATCCCGGAGCACCGTAGAAAAGTTAGGCTCTGATTTTGTTTGCAATAATGGAGACTATTGCGTACGTATCTTAATTAAAAGAAATCCCTACGAACAAGGATGTGGTTAAAAAGCTTGCTACCGAAATTAAGTGAATCCAGTATTGTTTTGATGGATAATGCCCATGGTGTGCATAATACAAGGATAAAAAAAGAATCTAAGACAAACCGAGAAAGGATGAAATACAGGAGTGGTAAGAAATTACGCTAAATACAGTACATACAACACACGCGTCAAAACTTTGTGGGTCTGTGTACTTTAAAGAAATATTAACCGTTATTTTTTATAATGTGCCAGTATAAGGAAAAAATACATCACAATTAAAAGTATACTACTTTTCGCAACTTGTGCTATTCATAGGTAGGATTAACTAACCGATGTATGTATGTATGTGCAAATGGAATAAAAATAAAGAAACCTCATACAAGTGATGTCAAAACCATGACAGCTGCCACAACATTAACGCGATACAATCTGTCCACGGAGGACGGATGCTGTCGGTCAAGGTCGGCGCCGTCGCAGCCATTGTTTCACTCAGCGATTTGCTGTTTTCGTCATAGTCTTTTTTTTTTCATTATTGTCACTGCTCACTCAGCCGTCGTTACTATTATTTCGGACCCGGAAGAGTTGTAAAACGTTTACGGATTAGGAAATGACAAGACAAAATTAGTTGAACATGTGATTACTTAAGTAGAGGTAAAATAAAAAAAAAATATTCTGTCAAATTTCAAGTGGTTTTTTTTTAACATTAAGTGTTGAAATCTTAGTCATTTTTCATTCGCAGTTTCAACTTACTTCGTACGTCTTCTTTGATGTAGCCGTATGTGCATGTTGTCGGTTTTTATATAAATTGTCTAACCCTCTGGGGCTGACGGTGACTGATGGGAACCGAAACCTTTACAACAAAATGTAGAGGTAAACAGATGTCGTGCAGAATGTCAAAGAAACCACTTGTTTTGTTTAATCTTAGATTTTTTTAAGCCAGTAACAGGTTAACACTTTTCGAACTTTTTACAATAAAACTGGTGGATTCAAAAATATCCCATGCTGATCTTTGATGTAGATAATTAGCATCAGCTGACTTTCTACCTGGCATTTCTTAGGAGCTGACTATTGGATCTGTACATTTAGGTTTATTCAAGCTATGAGTTAGCAATTTGTAACTATGAGCCCATATTGATATTCTTAATTCCTTACACTTAGTAGGCTAAATCTG
>SJJU01003748.1:0-13923 GCA_012932125.1 Conopomorpha cramerella
GTGCATCAGGCACCACATTGTCCTTGCCCTTTCTATGTTCGATCTCGAAATCGAATTGAGATAATCGACAACCCCATCTAGCGAGCCGACCGGTTGGGTTTTCCAACTTCATAAACCATTTAAGGGAAGCGTGATCGGTCACTACTTTGAAACGACGTAATCCTAAATAGGGTTCGAATTTCTCTACTGCGTAAACCACAGCTAAAGCCTCTCTCTCAGTGGCACTATAATTCCGTTCCGCCTTATTCAAAGAACGACTCTCGTATGCGACCGGGTGATCGACACCGTCTACTTTTTGAGTTAGAACACCGCCTATTCCGTACCCAGAGGCATCACAATGTACTGCAAAAGGTTTATCAAAATCCGGGCATGCCAGCACCGGGGCCGTAACCAAGGCGTTTTTTAACGCTTTGAAGGATTGTTCTGCCTCTTCGGACCACTTAAATTTCGTCTTGGGGCTGGTAAGCGCATTTAACGGGGCCGCGATACTCGAAAAATTCCTTATGAAACGACGATACCACGAACAAGTCCCCAAAAACATTTTAACTTCCTTCGAAGAGGTAGGCCGCGAAAATTCTAAAATAGCACGCACTTTATCTGGGTCGGTTCTTAACCCATACTCGTCTACAACATACCCCAAATATTTTAGAGAACTCCTAAAGAATTTACTCTTCTCAAAGTTTATGGTCAAACCGGCATCTTTTATCTTATCATAGATACGATTTAATAAATGCATGTGTGTGTCAAAATCCTCACTGACACAAATAACGTCGTCGACGAAACAAAAAACCATACCCTTAGTTACATCACTACAAAACGGATGTCCGAACAGGCGATCCATCAACCTCTGTTGACGAGAAGGAGCCCCACACAAACCAAAAGGCATAACCTTAAATTTGTATAGCCCACGTCCGGGAACCGTGAAACTAGTTTTTTCTTGTGACGCAGTTTCTAATGGTATTTGCCAAAAGGAGGCCTTAAAATCTACTGAGCTAATGTAACGAGCGTTTCTCAAACTATCCAAAATTCGAGGTATGTATGTAAGGTAAAGCGTACGCATCGCCCTTGGTGATCGAGTTGAGTTTCCTACAGTCGAGACAAAACCGTAAGGAACCGTCAGATTTCGGTACCATTAAAACCGGGTTGTTCCACGGCGACTCACTCTCGGTAACCACATCATGTTTACACATATATTCTAATTCGTTATGCAACTGTTTTAACTTTTCCGGTGACATTTGATATGGACGACACCTTATAGGAGGAGCGTCCCCAGTATCAATCTTATGTTCCGTTAGGTGGGTGCGACCCAGCCCCGTTTCCTCGAACGAAATCGAATGAAACTTGTTCACCATAGCAGTAGCAATTTCTTTCTGAGAAGAAGACAACCGATCGAACGATTGTATGGTTTGCACCGCCGAACAACCCGCTTTTACAACGACACTTCTCGGCATAGGACGATAAGAGACGCTTTTCAAAACATTAGGCATTAACTCAAACTCTCTCCAAAAATCTACACCAAAAATCAAATTTGACACAATAGAAGGTATTACATAGAAACGGATGACCTTAGTCATACCGTGGAAGGTAATTGGTAAGGATATATAACCTAAAATTTTACATTCTGATCCATCCGCAACAGTTACCTGAGTCACATTATTTTTTTCCAAATTATATCCCAAACACAGAATTTTCCTATGGGCTCCATTTCCAATTACTGACACAGCTGCCCCAGTGTCCAATAGACCACAAAGGGTGATGTCCAAAACATCCACATTTAAATATGGCCTAACATCATTTATGTTTTGTTTAAACCAGACTGGAGAAACACTCCTGTTAAATTCAAAGAACTTTTTGACAAAAAGTACCCAATCCTTCCACTCTGGGGTGCTTCTACAGTCTGATCCTACAAGTTTTTTGTCCCAGTAGACTTGGAATTACACTTTGGACAGGACCTGGATGTATATCCTACCTCCCCACATTCAAAACACTTTATTATTTTGTCAGCGCTACAATCCTTTAAAACATGAGTGTCTGTCCTACAACGCTTGCAGAACACCGGTAAGGGAGGAACACCTTTTTTTATAATTCTGTTCCCCTTGTCCAAATTAGAGGCAACAACAGCCACAGTGTTCCGCATTGAGCGACCCCTGTATGCAAACTCCGGAGACATTGAAGTCTTCGGAGGTTCCACAAACAGGTCTGCCTGTTGGCGAGCCAATTCAATCTGTTTGCACTTCTCCTTCAATTGGGACAAGGTGGACACCTCATATAAGGCTAACCGCTCTGAGAAATAAGGCCTAACATTGTGCTTGAGGATCTCCAATCTCTCTTCCTCAGTGATGGTTTTCTTCAACCTCGAAAACATACAATTCATCACAGAGAAATATATGTGGACCGGCTCCTCAATGCCTTGCGTGCGAGCTCTGATTTCACCCATCAACCGATAATCATAATCCACAGGCTCAAAATCCCTAAGTAATAAACTCTGCAATTCAATCCATGAGGTGACCTGGTCCTTCACCCCACGATACCAAATCAACCCTTGACCAGAGAACAAACAAAAAGCGGCCTTAAAAAGCGCTGCCTGACTGACAGAGTATGCAGTGGCCAGTTCATGCACTGATTCCAAAAAAGAATGAGGACTCGACACCCCATCAAAGGTCACATTCCACTTAGTGAGACTCTTGACCGCGGAGCAATCACTCAACTCAGCTGTGTGCGCCAACACAGGAGCCTCATGCTTGTCCCCGACCATTAGCCCCTCCAACTGAACACCTACTGACCTCACCTTATCCTTAAGGGCAGACAAGACATTGTCATCCGTTCCCTCTGAAGGAATTCTGTCCAACCTCAAAAGGAGGTGACAATACAGGGCTCTAACTCTCCCGAACAAATACCTTTCCTTTTTTCTGGTATATTGTTTTATTTTAACAATCAATTCACCTACCTTTTCAGTGAGAAGTGAAAGCTCCAACTCAGATTGGTGCTCCAACCCTGCCAGGTCCTCCGGCTTGAAGTCCTTCAACAGCGGCTTGAGCTGTTGTCTTAACTTCTGCACAGTAGCCTCAGGGGCCTCGTCTCTAATCATAACCTCATACTCCAACTCATCTTTCAAAAGGTAGTGATAGTACACTGTATCTAGGTCCATTATTATATATGTATATATTTTTTAATTATTTCAAGGAAGCAATCACCCTCACAATATGCAGTATAGCTTAAAATTTAAATATAAGACATACAGCTAACTACACATATCAGCTACATATAATTTTTTAGTATCGCCTTAAGTGTAAGTAATTTAAAAAAAATCAAACATGGATGTATTTCCAATTACAACTTGAGTATGACCTTCAAGGAAGCAGTAAGCCGCTAAAGCTGGGCGCCATTTGTCAGGGTTCCCCTTACTGAGACCCGGGGGACCCGAGCAGGAAATATGAAATAAAACCACAGTTCCCAGGGTTGTGGTGTTTATTTAAATTTAAACATTTATTGTCTATACAGATGACCTCAGGGTCGGAGTACGTGGTTACTGCTTCCTTGAATATATGATAGGTATCAATTACTAATTCTTAAATTTGTTTAGACCTTATTTCTCTACCTGCCGAGATGAACCTAGGAATACCTCCTCGCGGACAGCCGGCGCAGTGGTGTCCGGGGAGAGGTCCCTCCGCCTCTTTGCAGTGGTCCCAGTATTCAACGCAACGTGGCGTTGAGACCGCGTTACCAACAAAGTATCTGTTAGCTATAACATGTGTGATCCCTCGGTAGGCTATATCTGTGTGATCCCTCCCAGCCCACACCTAGCCTTCTAAAACGTATAAGGTTAACAATAACCTTTTGGCCACAACGTGCGCACAAAAAAAACGGGACAGAATGCTCCTGCGCACTTGGTTGGCACGACACAATATTGATTTTCCTGACAATCGAATTCTTTCCTTTAAACAAATTCTAAGCAGCTTGGTGATTGCGTAAGCCTCCGCCCTGGGCGGCAGAAAATTTTGCAATGCCGGCGTCACTCCCTTCAATCAGCTAAACTGACTCCCGTGATTGACATCGGCACCTTACTTTATTGACAAACGACAGACCAAGGAACCGACCCCTAATGCCAAACTCCGTTTGTTCCGTAAATATTTCATTTCCAAGTGCAACGTTACAGCAGGCGGGTTGGCAATCGCAGTGGTGTTGTGGTTGTGGTTTAACTCAGAGAGAGCGCTGCTGCTCGTTCTCTGGAGAGCTCCCTCAGACGTCTCTCACGGACCCCGTGACGGGAAAAGTTGGGCTGGGATAGTGACACATGTATTCTATTCGCCGTCACCACACGGCTACTAGTCACTCACTTAATCTCTAACCCCCTTACCAATAAACGCCTTTTTTACTTACACAACTGTTATTACAGGTCTACTTGAACTGGTTATTCCGTATTTGACATACAACTGACAAGTTAAGTTGAGCTTTGTGTATCTTCTAAATAGCAATTCAGCCATTATTGGTAAGGCCCTAACTATACTATAACTATTGATTTCGACGAACTAACGTCAGTTTCACTAAATATACTTCAATAATCTTAAATATCCCGACAAGTCAGCCATATTGTATCGGAAGATACCCAATATCACTTTATTCTTACGTCCCACACGGCGCGTGCCAGTAAAATATAAACTAAACTATACTTAAAAAGTAGACGAGTAAAAATAAATCCCTTATCTATTTTCCGAGGGAACCTTTTAAAAGCTTTACGAAATACAAATCGGTGAGATAAGATACATGTAAATGAATATTTTGAATAATGTGCCTTGTTTGTATCGTTAGCGTGAAAAACTAGTCGAACAGCTTAGGACTTTGCCATTTTTAAAACGTCTGGATGGGCAACATTTTCTTTGAGTGGAACATGAATATCTAAATATATAAAAGGAAAAGCTGTCTGAATGACTGAATGACTGACTGACATATCAACGCACAGCCCAAACGGCTAAACGTAGGGACTTGAAATTTGGAACGGACGTAGCTTAGGTACCGTAGGGGTGCACTAAGGAAGGAATTCCCGAAAATACCACGGGAACGGGAATTAACGGGATTAAACGTTTGTATGAAAAATCTAAACCGCTCAAGGTAGACGCTTGAAATTTGGGATGCAGGTACCTTAGTACACTTAAAGCTTAGGTGCAACAGGCTATTGGAAAATTCCCATGGGAACGGGAGTTATCGGGAAAAAAACTTTTGTATGATAAACCGCTCAAGTTAGACGCTTGAAATATAGGATGCAGGTACTAAACTACGCGAATGAAATCGCGGGGCGTCCACTAGTCTAAATATATAGAAGGAAAAGCTGACTGGATGAATGACGGACTGACTGACATATCAACGCACAGCCCAAACGGCTAACCGTAGACACTTGAAATTTAGTACGGACGTAGCTTAGATCCCATAGGGGTGCACTAAGAAAGGAATTCCTGAAATTCCCACGGGAACGGCAATAAACGGGAAAATTCTTTTGTATGTAAAATCTAAACGGCTCAAGTTAGACGCTTGAACTTTGGGATGCAGGTACTACTAAACTACGCGAATAAAATCGCGGGCCGTCCACTAGTATTATATTTATAAAGCTATGGAACTACCTAATTGTTATATTATAGAAGAGCAGTGCCTTCTGTTACAGGCTTCATACTTACTAGAAAGGACCACCCTATCTGCAACTATAACTGTTATTGAAAATAAATATTTGAATTTGAAATCTAAGTAAAGGAAAAAACTGACTGACTGACTGACATATCCAAGGCACACAGGCACAGCCAAGACGGCTAAATTTAGGCACTTGAAATTTGGAACGGACGTAGCTTAGATGCACTAAGAAAGGAATTCCCACGGGAACGGGAATAAACGGGAAAATACTTTTGTATGAAAAATCTAAACCGCTCAAGTTAGACGTTTGGAATTTGGGATGGAGTTACCTACTCTGAACTACGCGAATGAAATCGCGGAGGGTCCACTAGTTTGAATATAAAACTCAGTCCTGACTGATTCATTCATCACATAGGTACTCATCAACGTCTAACCTTGAAACTAGAAAGTGGTAATTTTGCATAGGGGTTCCTTTTATGATATGTATGTACGTGATGTAATTTTTTTTTGAATAGTATTTATGAATAGAAATTAAATAACATGTATTTCACATGTGTTTTTTTTTCCCTAAGCGACTTTAACGAGCTAAAACGGCTAAAAATATTACGAATATGTAGTAAGTATGCGGATGAAATCGCGGGGCCTCCACTAGTTTAAAGTAAGCCCGAAGTGTTAATAGGTGTTAGTCCGCCTTTCCTCTCTTTGCCGACAAAAAAAGTTCGTGTTTTTGCCGAGCTTTTCATGCTTTTTCTCGGGGTAAGAAGAGATTGAGTTGAATATTTTGTCGTATGCGTTTCATTAAAGAGAAATCATCTAAACATCGTGACAGGAAGAGGTGCCTGTCTATCCGCACAGGTATATTACGTTACAGATTTTTTAATCAAATAAAAAAGTTAAAAATCTCTCAGGGTATTTCTATATTAAAACATATATTTTTTATGACTATGAACAACTAACTATATATGGTTTGTTTGGTCAAATTACAAAGGTACGATTTAAGAATCTTGGCATATGTAATCTTTTTTGTGTGTAACGTCAGTTAGATTTGTCACACTATCACTCTATAACTATATTTTTCAGACGTACCGATTATTTAAACTTTTATTTTGCCGATGAAATTAGAAATACACCTTATAAAAGTAGTTTGAAGATATTTCGTTTTTGGGTTTTTAAATTTTTACTACCTTTTTCCATTTCCTTCCTTTACATTAAATGTAATATACAAATACAGTCCAGGACAAATTTTGTCCTGGACTGTACCTGTACTGCCGCCATACGAAGAAAAGGCGTATGTCACATAATAATTTTGAAGGGAATATGCTTAATTACTGACTGAGCTTCAGGACCACTTAAGGATCATTATTCTTCGCCCAAATGTATACTTTCTCCTATTGACGGAAGTATAGTGGTGATGCATCTTACGTTAGTGGTGACTGTACAGCACTTCATTCCTCAGGCCACTTTACAAAACGTAAATAAACATATTATCATATTTTTTACAGTAAAAAAAAGCTTTAGTGCTTTATTCTCAGATTTTGGATGGACATTGGTATGTAGGTAGGTATGTCATATTGTAGAAGAGCTTGATAATTGATAAATAAACAATTTTGAAAGTTGTAGTTAAATGTTTTTAGTGGGCGACTCCATTAAATCTCGCATGTGACTTATGACTGACTACCTATAAAGAACTTAAGCCAATTTCAACACTAATAATTTTAAAGAAAAGTTAAGAACCTTTAAAATATAAAGACTTTTATGGTTATCTCATGGTTGTCATTGTCGGAACTGGACTGAACGCTATTTAAACTTCAGTATTCAAACATAAGACCAACGCACAAGTGACGGCGCTCCGTGCATTCCGAGCTCAAGGCGGCGTGCATTGACTGGAGAGTGCGGCGAAGACAGCAGCGCTAGACGGAGGGACATGGAGAGTTATCTGCAGGCCCCTACGTACCCCCCGGGTATGCTAGGACCCAAGTAAGTAAGTATTCAAACAAAAAAAAGCATAATTCAAATTGGTTCACCCAGTGAAAAGTTTTAAGGTAACAAACATGGGCAAGTGGACAAGTAGGTATGGGCTGATGATGATGATGATGAAACATTAAAAAAAATACCGTCGAAGTTTTTTCTAAAAAATTGAAATTTTTTCACTCGTTTAAAATTAAAGTTACCTAACAATTTACAAAAGTTGTGATGTTTCTTACTGTTTCACGAAAATGAGGGATTGAATAAAACTTTACACTAGCTTTAGAGTACATCGGCTCCCCGAATTCCCATCCGTTAAAAATAAAAGAAAACATTTTTTTTTTCATTAAAAAAAAAACGCGCACAGACATTATTACTCAATATTGTTCACCGGGTGTATAGGCGCGAATATAACCAAAGACAAGCTCGAGCTTACCTTTGTTATTTTACTCGACGTTTCGACGCAGTTGCATGCGTCGTGGTCACGAGTGGACTTGTCTTTGGTTATATTCGCGCCTATACACCCGGTGAACAATATTGAGTAATAAAAGAAAACAGTTTAAAACGGGTATTACGGCGCAACAAATTAACAAAGATTCAGCACGACACATGTCATGGCAAACATCGAAGATGAACTGAATGCTTTTCTTTGGTTAATTTTCGCGCTATAATACCCGTTTTAAACTTTTAATATAATGTCAGTGCGCGTTTCTTTAAAAAAATATTTAAGAGAAAACAGAATTACTTCTGTATACAACTTCCATTTTTCCCCAAACAAACACGTATACTGTTTACTTAAAGCCTTCGACATATGCGCAGAAACAACACCTAAAACTAATAATAGATTCCTCTGATCAAAAGATTACATTAGCAACCGTGACGCTGCCAATGATTTTATTACAGAAACCCATACAATTATGGTTCTTAGTGTAGATTGTAATCATACATATGGCGTAAGATACGGAGGGGAGATTACCGAGCCGAATGACGATGACCTGCCAGTTGTAGCAGTTAGTGTTACAAGAACAGCCAAGGCAATTTGGTCGGTGAAACTTGGTGTTAGTGGAGAAGGAAAATTTGCCAGATTGCGTTTTTCGACCAAAGCTTGCATTATGTTTTGTACTGTACTCGACGCTCATTACCTTAAACTTGTCGCAACAACCTAACCTAACCAAAATAGAATAAAACCTAAAGTGTTTTACAGTTACTGCAGCCGTTAAGGTAAATAAAAGTAGTGCATACACACATATACACTTCACGTCTGTCGTCCAGAGGGATAGGCACAGACTACAGATCTCCATTTGTCACGGTCCTCCCCTTTCGCTTCATCGACATTCATACATCTTTTCATACATAATCTCCAGTTTCGAGTACTTTTAACGCCACCTTCCGCCACGACATCACCAATCTGTCCTTCTGGGACGACCTCTAATCACTCGGCACCTTACATCACACATATGAATCTCTTTCGTTAATCGACTTTCATCCTTCTTCTCCATATACCCAAATCTAAAAAAAATAAAACTGGTACTACACTCATCGAAAGTGTCTAGGGATCAAGAACATTTTAAGCTCTAAAAAAATCTAATTTATTTAAATCAAATCTAATCTTCTGTATTGGTCTCCTACCTAATTACCCATGCCTGTATCAATGACTTATCACCACATTTTGAATAAAATATTATGAATAAATTCAGTTTTTGTAAAATATATTTTTGAATGCAATTTACTAAAATGTACTTGATCCCTAGACACTTTTGATGTGTGTAGTTTTAGTACGTGTAAGTAATTTTGAAAAGAAATGAAATAAGTCAAATTTCCATCGATCAAACTGTTCCGTGACTTTACTAAAAGCAACAATCAACAGTGGTCTATTATAACAGTATTTAACACGGCACAAAGCGGGGTAATCGCCACAGCCGACTGCGCCATATTTCGTTCAAAACAAACCATCCTAACTAGAGCTACCTTTTATGTCCCAATCAACGATAACGAGGGACTGAATTTAAAGTTACTTTGAAGAGCGTTACGAGACCACGAACAATGGTTTGATGATGATTCGGACATGATAACTGTGAAGTCAGATAGTTAGGGGGTGGGTACACCCCATGTAATTAACTAGATGGATGCCGAAGTCGCTACATTGAAATTTATACAACATAGGTGGTAGGAGATGATTAAAAATAAAGATAAAGATAGACTTACAAATTCCATGCTGTACTAATGCACGGACACTGGATACTGTAACTATTGTCAGGTAGGCTACTTTAAACAAGTACGAAATAATATTTTCTACGTAAATAATGAAAACAGTAATAAACTAAATATCCAAATATAATAAACTAAGTTGAATGATTTCGCCTTACAAGTTTATAGCTATGAAAACCTATCCAAGGTACATAGGATCCACACATTAGCTAGATTAACTTTTACAGGAATGGCTTGAAATGTTTGAGGCATAAGTGGAGGAAATCAATACGTACATATTAATATTTGTGTCACACCTGCTATGCCATTAGGGTTATAATTGATAACCTAAATTTCGCCATAAGGGACCTAAAGTTGGGAGGAAGGGGAAATTATACCAATTTATGATATTTTTAACCAACTCCAAAAGAAAGGAGGGGGTTCTCAATTCGTCTGTATGTTTCATTAAAATTTGGTCCAGGTCCGACAATAGCATCCATTAGAAAACCACAATTCTGTCATATTTAAACTTGTTGAAGGCGATTTTTCTTCTTTAAAGTTATTTGAGTGAAGCATAGAGTTTTCTTGATGCAATAACCAGGGTATTCTAAGGATAGTCCGTTTGTGCATTATTAAACACCTGTATGTAAATAATAAAGTAGTCCTCTAGAAGAATATAAATAAATATTTATCTTAAATTTTAGTTACCATATTATTTTTACACAGTTAACGAAACATACTTGCCCATCGAGAAATATAAATAACACGCTCACCATTGTAAACGCAGAGACAACATCAGTGAAATATCACAACGGAGGATATAATATATCGCCCCGTGTTTACTTAGCGACATTTGCAAACGACAACACTCGATAGCGCCACATTTGATCCAGAACACATACTCTAAAGACCACTCCATCATCTGCACAAACAGCTCGACACTCGTTCGCGTTCTCAAATTTTCACAAAACCGATCTCAAATATACCGTATCCAATGTCCCGAGCAGCTAAAACAAACATTATGACCCTATACGGATTTAGCATGTGACTTTGACAGCCCTAGCTTTGTCGGGCCCTATGAAGGGATGGCTGGAAGGGCACCTGGCGTGCGCGTGACGTCACTCGGATGACCCCCCCGTGCAATATGGACACGAGCCACGCACGCCATACAATTACAATCATATTAAGATTAACTTTTTAATCAGGGGGTTCCGCAAGGTAATGTTGTAGGTGCGGGACTTTTTAATGTTGACGTCTGTCGAAAGGTGCGGCTTTATTGATTTTTGTTTTGTGGCGTTTTGTTGGTCCCCGGTGAAAGGGTGAAGGGGCGTGACAGACGCGCTTCGCTTTAAAGCACACTTTGAATATTTTATAGTTAAATAACTGCACACCTTTAATATTGGCTCTAGCTGTTTTGGAAAGTAAACATTTTTTTTTGTTATACAGTAAATTTGAAAATCTTATAAGAACCAAGCACAAACAACTCACCATAATAGTCTTAATCTATTAGCACATGGGGATAAATATTCCAAATCACATTGGGCAATTACTTCGAATCCCCGGGACGAATCCTCTCAAATCTTTTGGAGTCTAGAAATTTCATGCCCACACATGTACACTTGTTTACGGGCAAAATTGTGAATACAATTTATTTTTATCTTTGAATACCAATATTCCTAAGAGTTGGAGGTCAGGTTATAGTGTTCCCTGGTAGTTTTATGGCGTATCGGGGTACATCATAGCCCTCTCTTAGGGGACCCTTCGGATGTTCAACGACCCTGGGGTAGCTGCCGACGCCTTCCTAAAAGCATATTTGTGTTACTTTGTGAATGAGTGTGACGCTGGGTGGTGTGTTACTGCCGACTCGCCGCTTCTTATGTTTGAGGGAACTCTTGTAGAAGAAAATAGGTTAGAATGCAAAGTTTAGAATCTCTACATAATAATGAAGAAATCTAATAAATAATTTCGTTACTGTATAGGTAAGTTTAAGTTTAAAAGTGTTGAAAAAAAAGGTAAATTTTCGTGTGTTAATTTAATACAAATTTTAAACTTTAAACGGTTCTTAAAGTAACTGTTAGAAAGTTCAGGGTTTATTTTGGGACTGTTTTAACTTTTTATTAGTTACTAGTGGACGCCTCGGGATTTCCCTCACGGCAGACAGCGTTCTTCAGGCTTTTCGATAAAAAAATTGCATTTTATTTTTCCCTGACGCCAAAAATAGGTATGTATGAAACGATAATATCTAAAGTTGGTAATATTAAAATTAATAATGCTGCCTACCTCACCAACGGCAAGATACTTATTAGTGATCAACTATTCGCGGATAATGATGTTCATCATTGTTTGAACCAGTTTAAACAATTCTACCCTAAATTTTACCTTAATTTGACAATATGAGGTAACAGAAATCACCCTCTGACGCATGCTAAATGATGCACAGAAAATGACCGATAATAATATTACCCTGATGTCATTAATAACCTACAGACAGACTGACAGTACTGTGTGACAAATTATCTACTAATAATTCGTTATGGTTTGTTCGTTGAAATTGTTTTGGAAGGACAAAATGTAACTCTTGATAAATACTTACTACTAATACATACATATATCCTGGGTGTAAAAGGATTGCTCGGGGCAATGGTCTTAGAAACGTTGAACGGCTGTCAATATTAACAACTTTTACTATGGCGACAATGCGAGGAATTTAAAAAAAAAAAAATATTCATCTCCATACAAAATGTCATCTCCCGAGGCAGAAAATCGTCTATTTTGTATAGAGACGAATCACGATCACCGAAGACTTCAACCGTCATAATTTTACATTGTCGGAACTGAACCAAATTTAAATGGTTAACCAAATCGGCTCACTCTTTCCAAAATTTTGAGGTAACAAAAATAAAAACAACCGACGAATCGAGAACCTCCTCATTTTTGATGTCGGTTTAAAAATAATTCCAAGTTTTCAGCATTCACACGCCAAAAGACCCTTGTATCGCTGTTTACATTAGATTATTTCTTTAGACGGTGTGCATTTCCAATTAGACTTTATTTTGTTACCATGCTAATGAAGCGAAGCTGCCCGACGATAGCGGTGTTGCTACTACCCTGGGGCTGTTGTAACCCTTTCCTGTCTCTTAATTTAATCTCTGCCAACCCCCTCTTGGTGACGGAGTGTAGCGAAGGTACAGGTAGGGTGTGATTGTCGGTTCATTTAAGAACTGAAATGTTAACAGTAGGTATTGGTCAAATCAAAGTTAAAAATACCTACACATATCCATTTCAATATCACAATGAAATGGGAAAGTATGGATGTTCTGTTTTCGCGCAAACAAAATCTTAGATACATAATGGAATTTGGCTAAAATATACAATATTGCACAGAATGTTGTATTTAGACCCTGCTTATAAAAATGAATGCTAAAGTTTGTAAAATGTGAGTGTGTGTTTATTAATTCTCCGCGGAAAATCTTTTTAAAGAGATTTGCTGAAACTTGGTAGAAAAATAGATTATGACTTGATTATGACCGATATTGGGAAAATTCCCTTTGGTCGACTGCGGGTAGCAGTAGCCTTTACCTATAGAATTATTAGTCTCTGGACTTTTTCCACATATTTTAGTAGTTTTAGGTACTTTCGACCTCTTCGTCGACTAACTTAAGAAATCGCCAATCTAGTCACTGATTTTCGACATTAGGTAACAAAAATCGTTATTTCAGAAACATGTCATAAGAAAACATAACACCATCACAACTTGAAAGACAGTATATAAGAATGTACTTATTTATATTCAACTCTATCACGAAGTACATAGAGTTCAAAATCCTCGACGAAACAAACTACTCACAGCGTCCATCGAACGTTTAAACAAACCCTAACCCTAGACGGCAGTTTAATATTGAAAAGCAAACCCTGAATTAGCATAGTCAAGTGTTTGCCCCAAACGGATGCAATATCTGGGACTCGGGAGTTGGGAATGGAGCCCTCATATCCTGCGGCGGGCGGAGGGTTTGCCGTGGACTTGAAAATCCGTTGAATTGGTAATAATATTTTAAACACTATTTTATAAACGGTCTCCCTTGTGAGGTTGGGACGTAAAAACTTTTATGTTTTTATTCAGGGACAAGCCCACCACCACCCGCACCCCACTTG